>CM038793.1:173912553-173948570 GCA_021764765.1 Vicia sativa | reverse complement strand
CATCCGTGAAGATCAGGATGTCTCACCACCAAATTTGAGAATTTGAAGATGAAGGAAGATGAGAATATTTTGGAAACGCCAATGCAGGAGCACTGGTGAAAAGAGATGTCCGGTTTCAAGAAAGATTCTCATCCTTGCAGATTTGCAATGAAAGTCACTGCAATGAAGAGGCTCCAAGACATCAGAACCTGATTAACTTATTGATCCCCTTGACTTTTGAAGATGGGAATCCGAAACTTTGACAAGAAAACAGATAGCAATTGCATCCAAATCAAGAAGGATCCGCGGAAGATGAAGGAAGATATCTAGCTATTGCTATGCTTGAAGACAGTTCAACAAACCGATCAGGAGGATTGATCCAAAGTCAAGGTCAAATGTCAAGGACATTCCATCCGACATTAGCAGATCTTATGCCCAGCAGAAGATCCAAGTCGAGGAAAAGAGTGCCAAAGAAAGTCCAATGTCATGAATGTGAAGGATATGGTCATGTTAGCTGAATGTCCCACCTTTAAAGCAAAGGAAAGGGATGACAGCCACGGTCTGATAGTGAGTCAGTGAAGTGAACGAGGAAGAAGCCGTTTGTCACCGCACCTCCGGAAGATGTAATTCGTGAAATGACTCTAGTGATGAGGAAGTGACCTTTGAAGAACTTGTTGATACTTACAAGAAACTGTATCAGAAGTGGTGAAGTATGTCCAGTAATGAAAACGTAAAAGCTGATTGAAGTTGAGGCGTATGACAATGTGAATGAAGTCGGAAGAAGGAGAATGCAATCACCATAAGTCATCCAACTGAAATAGTTAAAGTCCAATCTTGACTGATGATCAATCTGTCAAAATGCTGACCTGAACCGATAAGTTAGAAGAAATCTTCAAACTTGGACAAAATGCTGGAAATAACATGGTCTAGGATATGTATCGAAAAGGAACCCTAATGACAAGAAAAAGAAGAGGCATGAGAACCAACGTCAAAGCGAGATGTCACAACATCAAATCGGATCGTGAGAAACATGAAGAAGTTTCAAAGATGGAGATGTCATCATCGTAGGTTTGACACATAAACCGCTATAGGCTTCCATGGATATCCCAATCAGACTCCCTATGTTCAGCCTAAGAATATCAATACCCTATACTCAAAAGTGGAAGAAGAAGATCCGCATTGATTGATTGCTCACATCTTTAGAGTGTCCGCCAAGGAAGATTGGTACTTTGACAAGGTGTTCCAAACATATGACCGAATAAAAACCTATCGAATAATGTCAAACCTCATTCTACCAGCTTTGTTACCTTTGAGATGGAGCTAAAGGAGAACCAAAGGTTGGAAACTTGACCGCCTGGTTCCAAATCTAAATGGAGGTCGCTGGTCAAAAGGTTTGACCCTAACCCCATAAGCATGTCACTATGTGATATGGGTTCAAAGTTAACTTCACCAGTCTGAATGTCTTGTAATCAATGATAAACAAGAAGAAGTTATGAGAGGAATCGATCAAAGGATAACCGCCACATGGGAATCGAGAACACCAACCTCTTCTGTGTGCTCTACGACAAGGATGAAAAGGAGGTAAAACTATGGCATAAAAACTTGGACATTTGCATCTCGTAGGGATGAAAAGATCATCACTATGGAGGCTGTCGAGGGATACCAAACCCATATTGATGAAGGAAGAGTCCGTGGTGAATGTCAAGTTGAAAGCAAACCGTAATGTCACACCTAATGTCTAGACATCCGACCACTCCAGAGTGCCGAGCTGCCTATATGGATTTGATGGGGCCTGGCGCAAAATGAGAGTCTTGTGGAAAAGATATGCCTATGTTGTTGTGGATGACTTCTCCGATTTACATGTATAATTTCATCAAAGAAAATCTGATGTGATTGATGTCTTTAAAGAGTTATGCAAAAGACTTCAAAGAGAGAAGGAAAGTCAGATTGTCGGTAAAAGTGACCATGGAAAGGAATTTGAGAATAGCAAGTTTGATGAATTCTGTTCTGAGGATCAATCATGAGTTTTCTTTCCTATAACACCTCAACAAAATGGAGTTGTAGAAAGAAAGAATAGGACTATACAGAATCACAGAGCAATGATTCATGCTAAGAAACTTCCTATTCACTTTGGGTCAAGCTATGAATACAAATTTTGCTACAACAGGGTTACCTTTAAGAAAGGGAACTTCTTCCACTCTATATGAATTATGGAAGGAAGAAACCAACTGTGAAATACTTCCATGTGTTTGGTAGCAAATGCTACATTTCGACAGATCGTGATCAAAGAAGAAAATGGACTCTAAAAGTGATGAAGGTTTTCGGGATACTCCACTAACAGCAGAGCATATAGTGGTATTCAACACTAGAACCCAAGTTATGATGGAGTCTATTAATGTCATTGTTGATGATCATCATCGTGAACACAATGTCCCATATGATGTTGAGATGGTTTGAGACATCACCTCCAACACCGACAAGGAAGATGTACCAATTCTACTCCACCAAATTCGAACCAGAGGAAGCAAACAAAGATCCTTCCATCAAAATTCAGAAGATCATCCAAAGGATCTCATCATTGAGATCCAACCAAGGGTGTTGTTACAAGGTCCAAGAAACCGTTTCAAATTTTTGCTTCGGTCAAAGATAGAGCCAAAATGTTAAAGAAGCTCTATGTGATGAATTTTGATTGGAGCAATGTAAGATGAATTGAACCAGCCTGCAACATGAAGTATGGGAATTAGTTCCTAGACCGGGAACAAATATCATTGGTACAAAGTGGATCTACAAGAACAAGTCCGATGCGTATGAACTGTCACTGTGAATAAAGCAAGACTTGTTTGGTTACACCTGTGTTCAGGGATTGACTTTGATGAGACCTTTGCACCAGTGGCTGACTTGAATCTATCAGCTTCTACTAGGATTTTAAATTATTTCAGATGGATGAAAAGTGCCTTCTAAATGGCTACTTGAATGAGGAAGTATATGTAGAAATTTAAAGGATTTGTGGATCCAAGTTATCCTGATCATGTCTACAAATTAAGGAAAGCCCTATATGGACTAAAGCAAGCTCCTAGGGCCTGGTATGAACGGCTGACCAAGTTCCTTACAGACAAAGGCTACAGAAAAGGAGGCTTGATAAAACGCCTTTGTCAAGAATGAAGGAGACAAGATAATGGTTGCTCAAATTTATGTGGATGACATAGTCTTTGGTGGAATGTCAGACTCAATGGTGAAACATTTTGCCAATCAAATGCAAGCTGAGTTTGAAATGAGTCTTATGGGAGAGTTGACTATTTCCTTGGTCCGCAAGTCACTCAGATGGAAGACTCAACGCCTTCACAGAGCAAATATGCAAGGAATATTGTCAAAAGTTTGGAATGGAGAATGCCAATAAAAGGACTCCCGCCTCCCACACATGTGAAGTTTTCCAAGGACACAAATGGTGAAAAGGTAGACCAAAGTTTGTATAGAAGCATGATAGAAGCTTGTTGTATCTAAATGACAGACCGACATTGCATTTGGGTATGTGCAAGATACCAAGTCGAACCTAAAGTGAGTCACATTAACCAAGTGAAAAGAATTCTAGAAGTATGTGGAGTGGAACCTCAGCTATGGTATCCTGTATTCTCATGGATGTGAACGATTCGTCTCGGTTATTGTGATGCCGATCACCGGTAGTCGATGACGTAAAAAGTACCTCCGAGGATGCTTCTTCTGGGAAACAATCTTGTTTCTTGGTTCAGCAAGAAGCAAAACTGTGTCCTTGTCCACCAAGTGAATACATAGCACCGGTAGCAGCTTGTTCTCAAATGGTCCGATGAAGCAGATGTCAACTGGTACAATGTCACACAGATGTCATGACATTGTACGTGACAATTTAAGTGCTATTAATATTTCAAAGAATCCTATACAACACAGTAGGACTAAGCACATTGACATAAGACATCATCATCGTAGATCTTGTGGAGGAGAAAGTGATTAAACCGACCATGTAGTCACCGAATTGCAACTCGGCCGACATTTTTACTAAAGCTCTTGATGCTAGTCAATTTGAAAATTTATGAGCAAACTGGGCATTTGTCAATATGAGGAATTGTAGCAATTAAAATTGCTTACAAAGAGGAGAAGAAACCGTATTTCAAATAAATGAATGGGTCATTTCTTTATTTCTCTCTTAGTTTTAAAGGTTTCAAGAATATCAAGAGACACCTCCATATAATAACCTCTCTTATTGAAAGTATCAATTCTCTCCACCCACAAGATACTTTCAAATTTCTCACAATTCTCAATATATCCCAATGAAATATATCTTCTTCATCCTCTTCTTCCCAAGACTGGATGCTCATCTCCACCATGGTCGAGATTAGGCATTTGTCGAAGCCATGGATATTGAACCGTGAAGGTCTCCCCTCGCTCAATGGCAACCGACTTAATCAAGATGCACGGAATGATCAAGGTTCATCAGCTTCTACTAAGACTTCCTTCTGTTCCTCTCGAGATAAGAAATAGGAAGGTACCAAGTATGAAGAAGCCATAGGATAGTCACCGAATCCTAGACGAACATCACTGCTCTCGGAATTTCTGCTCCCTTAATCAAAGACTGCTAGCCCTAGTTTAGCAGATGATCCAGATGTCACAAAGAATGTCATGACATCTCGATGATCACGCCCAGCAACTCATGTGGACCCCGATTTTCTCGATTTCCGCCAAAGCAAAGGGAGGTATGTCTGGTTCTCATGATGAGAAAATAACCAGAACTGGAACTTCTTCAAAGAAGTATAGAGCCAAATTTGCTGGCTGCTCAAAATGCAAGAGAACACCAATGGTCAAGAAGAGGAAAGTTCCTAGTCCTGCAAGGTCTGATCAGGCTTCTGAATTCAAGATTCAGACTGAACAAGTTGCTGGTAATGTTGTTGATGCTGATGCTCACAATGAAGATGCCTCTTCAGCAGAGGAGAGCACCTAATTAAGTTGCTGTGTTGCTTCCATTTATCTGTTTTGTCAATTTCCCTGTTGCTGTTGTTTCTGTCAAATGGTCTGTTCTGCTTTGTTTTTTTTGTTTGTGCTTTTTGATGACGAATTGTGCAGACAGTAATATTTAAATGTTGGTACTTAATTATATTCTCATAATTGGGTACTTGTGTGTTTCCTTTTGGCCCTTTGTGGCTAAAAAGGGGGAGAAGAAATACTGTGGGAAGTATTAATGTTTGGGAAACTGTATGGGGATTGTATGGGCTGAAATTTTATGGCCTGTTTTAAATTGTGGGATTTTTGTATGGGTAGAATTTATCTTCTCTAAGTTCTAGTTACTTAAAGCTTAGGAAAGCTTAGGAAAACTTAGAACTAGGTTGTTAGTCTTCTGCTGCATTTTGTACTCTGATAGGTCTAGTAGTTTTAGCCAAAAATGTGCCAAAGGGGGAGTTTGTTAGTGTTTTAAGTTGGCATCAATTTTGGTAAAACTAGGCTTTAGCAATGTCATGATGGATGTCATGACATTCAGAGATTGAAGATAAATCCTACCTGCTAAGGATGTTAAAAGATGTTTAACTGTAAGCTAAAGTCGTGCTGGAAATTCGCAGAAAATGATCGATGTTATAACAGATGTTATGACATTCAAAGGTGACATTCTGCTCGCAGAACTGCTTGTTCCTGAGATTTTTCAGAAGTTTGTTGAGCTGCTAAATATTGTTTTTCTCGTATTAGAAAGCATGTCACGTGGTTGCTAGGTTAAACTTAATTAAACCTAAATTGGTTGTTGGAAATACCATGTTTTTAGGAGTAAATTAAGTGAACCCTAGCTATCTTTATGGAAGCCCAAAACCAAGTTTCGTGGATCGCTTCTATAAAAGGAAAAGAACCTTACAACTGTGGTTGCCCTTTGGAATGTATTGAAGAGATAGTAGCTTATGTTTGTGTACTGTTAGGATTTGTAACAGTTGGTATTGTGTAATTCTAGTTTTCTTGTGAGCCAAGCAACTATCAATTGATAAGTGCATTGACTAGGATTTGCTGTAAGGGTAGTTTATCACCAAAGCTTTAAAGCACGAGTGTTTGTCTCTTGATTAAAGCTTTGAAGCAAGATCAAGATATTTTATTGAAGTGTGTCTTCACAATTCTATTAGTCAATAGGTTGATATCATCATGGTGATTGAGGGGAGCGAGTAGGAACTCATATCTAAGTAGGACTTAGGTAAAAGGGTCATTGGGTAGTGATTAAGTGAGTGTCACAATCGTGTGTTGTAGGTCTTCGAATTGATATCGCTAATAGTGAACTTTCTCCCTGGCTTGGTAGCCCCCAGATGTAGGTTTGTTGAACCGAACCGGTGAACAACTTATTGTGTTATTTATCGTCAGATTTCATCGTGTGAATTGCTAACAGGTCGAGCATCGTGGTCATAACATTCTCGTGACATCAAGTATCTCGCTGCCGTGAATTTCAGAGTATCTATGCATTCATTCAAAAACTTCATTTCTCTTCCCATTTCCAAAGAATTTAGAGATTTTTCTTTGTAAATATTTTAGGTTAGAGTGATGGACGTTAGAGGAAGATTCACCAAGAAATACAGCTTTAGGATTCCTCGATGTAGGAAGTTAAAAGAGTTAGCATCCTTGGTAGAAGATCCTCGGATTGTAAAACGCTATGGAACCTTTTTAATCTCTCCGAATAACGTTGATGAAGGACTTCAAAACTTTCGCTCGCTTTTACGATCCGCCTATCGTTGTTTCACTTTCCCCGACTATCACTTGATGCCTACTGGAAGAGTACGCACATCCTAGGTATCTCAAGATTTATAAGGTGCCTTTCAATGGTTTGAAGCCATTCTAAGTCACCACCATTGCAACAATGACTCACTTAAAAAATCAGATAGACAAAAACCTAACTACCAAAGGAAAACTCTTAGGACTAACTTCAAAGTTCCTAATGAAGAAGGCTCTTAAATTCTCCTCAAGCCGGTAGTATGGTAGCCTTGAAGTTTTTTAGCTTTACTCATCTATGGATTGGTGTTGTTTCCCAACGTCCCAAGTTTCTTGATATCAACGCCATAAGGATCTTTCTCGATTGGAAACCTGCCCCACTTTACTTGGTGACACGATTCGCTCATCATAGGAATCCAAGGAGATGGAACTATTGTGTGTTGTGTACCTCTTTTCAAATGGATTGTCTCACACTTGCCTAAATCTCCTATCTTCCATGAAAACAAAGACGATTGGCATTGGTCTCAAGACTCATGTCTCTTATAAACGATTTATATCCATTGGTATACATTTGTACAATGAGATGGAAATCATTGAAAGTCGTGGAGGCCAATGTACTCTCATCGGTACAAAAGGAGGAATCATCTACAACCCATTCTTGGCAAGACGTCAACTCGGTATGCAAACTCTAGTAAACCTCTTGGTTTTACAAAGAGAAAGCTACTTCTTCATGAAGGGAAGATTCTCAAGGTTTGAAAACCGTAATGATCGTGAGCTTGGCATCACATCCGGAAGGAAAAGGGTAATGCAAGGAATTGTATAGCCATGGAAATCTACACTTCTTGGGTAAAGAAAAGAGCGAAGGAATTTCGAATGCCTTATGCTTATGAGGAACCTATGTTCTCAACAGCTTCCAAATCAATAATTTTTCCCATCGAGACTATGGGAGAATACCAAGAAGCTTTGGCCAAGATGAGACTTGAGAAAGAAGCTTTGGAAGACAAGTTCTTTAAGGCTGACCTTGAAAATGGGAAGCTTAAGAAGCAGGTCAAAGATCATGAAAAGACGTTGTACTTCCAAGATGAATGACTCATGGAGAAAGATGAGAAGATTCGTCAGAAAGATAACGCGATCAAAAGATACATCAAGGAAAGAAAAAGAAAGCTTGAGGAAATGACAACCAGCGATCCTGCTCCTAACGAGTGGAAGAAAGTCATCAGCAAGCTAAAAGCCGAGAAAGCTGAACTGAAAGCTCACTATGGGAAAAAGATCCTGAAGTTGAAGCTACATCAAGCCTTTGGGTCTTCATCCGACGAGGACGATTAATTAGTTTAGATTGTAGTTTTATCATTTATTTTATCATTGTATGAGCTATGCTCAAAAACAAAAATTGTTGTAATCTTCTTCCAATAATTAATAAAATAAGTGATTTCCATCCAAATGTTTGCTAGAAATTTCTCTTTTAGCGTAAATTCTTTGGAAATTATTTTCTCTTTGCATTCATAATCATGCATCATACTTTGCATATCGAGTTTATTTTTTAGAGTCTTATCTTTTGGAATTTTTTCCAAAGAGAAAGACCAAGTCGTCGATCTTAGAGTTTCTCGACCACGTCCACAGCCAACTCGTACATACAATACTCGTTCTAAAAGAAGGAAAATAATGGAAGGTTTTGAGCAAGAAAATGTTGAGCTTCGTAGCATAGTGACAACACTTCAAGAAGAGGTGGAGAGACTCACTTCTTTAGTAAGTTCGTTGGCAACGACGCAAAGTCAGCAAACAACATTAAGCAGTCAAAATCAAGCGATGATTTCAGAGATTACTACTACTCCAGTTTCAATCATTGCAGCCAAGAATCCACTCTTCAAGATGCAGAAGGTTATCCATGGGGCATGCCTTTCAATTTCGGCATCGGGTTTCGTCAACCCACTTCTCAGGTGCAAACAACCACGTTTGAGGTTCCTACTTTACAGAACTCAACGCTTACTCCGCAGCCTGGAGTAACATTTCCGCAAGTGACTATGACGGTTTCTCAACCGATCATGACCAACTCAACTTCCATAGTTCACACTACTGCAGACGAAGAAGTCTATCATAGCCCAGGAGACAACATGAATCCTCGTGGTCTGGATGGAGAATTCAAAAATGCCCATAAGATGCAGCTTGAGATCAAAACAATCCGTGGAAAGGAATTGTTTGGGAAAAATGCCCACGATCTATGCCTGGTTCCTCGCGTAAGGATTCCCGCTAAGTTCAAAGTCCCTGACTTTGAAAAGTATAAAGGAAATTCCTGCCCGCAGAGTCATCTTACGATGTACGCTAGGAAAATGTCTACATACAATGACAATCACCAATTGCTAATTCACTATTTCCAAGACAGTCTCACCGGTGCTGCACTGAAGTGGTACATGGGACTAGATAGTGCAAATATCTAGACATTCAATGACCTTGGTGAAGCCTTTGTCCAACAGTACAAATTCAACTTGGACATGGCTCCAGATCGGGATCAACTCCGCTCCATGTCTCAGAAGGAAAAAAGAGACATTCAAAGAGTACGCCCAACGTTGGAGGGAAATTGCGCCAAGTCAACCCACCGTTAGAGGAGAAGGAAATGACCAATGTTTTCTTAAACACTCTTGGCCCATTTTACTACGAACACATGATCGCCAGCGCTCCCGGAGATTTCACTGAGATGGTAAGCATGGGAATGCGACTAGAAGAAGGAGTTCGAACAGGACGCCTAGTCAAAGAAATAGGATCTTCCAGTGGAACTAAGAGGGTTGGAACTAGTTTTCCAAAGAAAAAGGAACATGACATAAGAATGGTATCCCGAGGGAAACCAAGGAAGAATGTCAGTCAACAACGACAGGTAGCTACCATAGCACCCGCTGTTAATACAAGTCCAACACAGAATTGCTAGCAGCTCCAAAGAAACTCAATACCTCGACACAGCTCAAGAATTTAACAATCGTAACTGCGCCTGTGGTCTCGCAGTTTGATCCAATTCCGATGACGTACACAGAATTATATCCTGCATTAATAGAAAGAAATCTTGTGCAAACTAGGTTACCACCTCCGGTACCTAAAAAATTACCATGGTGGTACAAAGTAGATGTGTCTTGCCCTTTTCATCAAGGGGCACCGGGTCATGATCTTGAACATTGCATAGCCCTAAAAGCTGAAGTACAAAGGTTAGTAAGGTCTAATCTTCTTTCCTTTAGGAACACAAATCCAAATGTGCAAGCAAATCCACTTCCCAGTCATAGTGGACATACCGTGAATTTGATACTAAGGAATACAGATCGGTATCTTGTCACAGATGTGAATATGATAAGAGAAAGTTTGGTACAGCTCCATGATACATACAGTACAATGGGCGCTTTCACTAAACATGATTACACAGCTTGCAGAATCTGCTTCAAGGATTTTCGAGGATGTCCAACCGTAAGAGCAGACATTCAACGGTTATTAGACATTGGTGATATACAGATCTTCAGAAACAGAAACGACTATGACATGAATATGGTAGGGCATTTTCCGCATGAGCTTTTAGTCTCAGATATCAACTCGGAAATCCTCGAAGTAAATGTCATTATCCCCTGTTTCAATGTACCCAAGTTTGTGGAAGTTGAGTACAACGGTCCAAAAGCTCCAGAGTCTCCTTTGGTGATCTGTCTACCTGGTCCTGTTCCATACAGTTCTAACAAAGCAGTTCCCTATCAATACAATGCGACTATGATAGAAGATGGGAAGGAGAAACCCATGCCAACTCTTTCAACTGATGTTAATATAACTGAAATAGGACGAGTAACGCGAAGTGGACGTGTACATACTCTGTTGCCACCAAGGCCACCTGTTGTTCCTATTGTTAGGCAAAATCCAGTTAATACACCTCCCGAGAATCCCATGGGGATTCTTGCAGATAATCCAAACAAAAATGTTGGTTCGCCTGATGGGACCAACGTCAACACATATTTCGACGAGATACTAAAACTAATCAAGAAAAGCGAGTACAGAGTTGTGGATCAGCTAATGCAGACTCCCTCCAAAATTTCGATACTATCTCTACTTCTGAATTCCGAAGCCCACCGAGAAGCTTTGATGAAAGTGTTGGATCAAGCTTACGTAGATCATGACGTGACTACAGATCAATTTGGTGGAATTGTGGGCAACATAACAGCTTGCAACAATTTAAGCTTTAGTGATGAAGAACTTCCGGAGGAAGGAAAAGATCACAATCTGGCTCTGCATATCTCAATGATTTGCCAATCAGACTCTCTGTCCAACGTACTAGTGGATACCAGTTCATCCTTAAATGTGATGCCCAAAACGACTCTTGCTCATTTATCTTACAAAGGAACACCGATGAAGTTCAATGACATAGTGGTAAGGGCCTTTGATGGGTCAAGGAAATTTGTTATTGGGGAAGTCGATCTCCCGATGACGATCGATCCACATACCTTCCAAATCACCTTCCAAGTCATGGATGTGCCAGCTGCTTACAGTTGTCTACTAGGAAGACCATGGATACACGAAGCAGGAGCTGTGACATCCACTCTCCATCAAAAGTTAAAATTCACAGTAAATGGGAAGCTAGTAACCATCATCGGTGAACAAGCGTTACTAGTAAGCCATTTATCCAGCTTTTCTTTCATCACAGCCAACGACGTTGAAGGAACACAGTTCCAAGGACTTTCGTTAGAAGATGAATCTACAAGCAAAAGTAGATCGTCTATCTCCTCTTACAAAGAAGCAGCGCAGATAGTGAAAGACGGTAATGCCGCAGGTTGGGGACAAGTAATAAAACCTGTCAACAACGAGACAAAGGCCGGGCTCGGATTTGCTCCAGTATTTCCTAAAGACAATCAAAGGAATGAAGCTCTTCGCCCAATCAGAGAAGTATTCCACAGTGGATGTTTCTTAAACCCTGTTCTTCAAGAGGTTAACGTTCTTACCAATGAAGGTGATGAAGACGATCTCTCCGGATCTGAAGAGTGGAGCACTTATCTTACCAACTCTGAATATGTGTCTCAGGAAGAATCGTACTCGCCGTTCTATCCTCCGACTGAGCAATTTAAAGGCATGTCCTTACAAAAGAATGAGAATGAAAATCCACCTATCCCTTCTGAAGTTTGGGATACCTTGGGATAACCAAGTGGAAAGTTTGACTACATGGTGAAATACACTGCACCTGAAAGCTCAAAAATCAGAATTGAAGACATCCAGCCAACTGGATGGGACGATCCTTTTGAGTATCCTAGTCAACCAGAAGAGTTATACGCATCTTCTCGATCTCATCAACCAATTGAGGTTCCAAATGAAGATCTCTGCTTTAACGCGCCTGTGGAGTTTGTCAAAACGGATCTTAACTATCACTACATCAACGTGATTACTGAAGATCAGGGATACGATTCTAGAAACGAATTATAGAGCGTTGCAGACAATGAGTCTCTTCACTCAGAAGATTGGAAAGAACATCCCCAGAATTCAACACGAATGCCAATGGAAATTACATATGCTGTGTTCCATGCTCCTTGATCTGCCAATCAAGCCGAAGAAGATCGCTTCAGCAACACAAAAGGCAAGGTCAAGCATCCAGAGTCTTCAAGGCTCGTTCGACTAACCACCAAAGTCTATTCAAGAACTAAGCCAAGTGGAAAACTACCGAGTATCTTGACATCCAAGGAGTTCGCTACTATTGGAAGCCTGCTAGTTCGACTAATGTTCATAGTTCTAAGTAGTTTATTTTGCTTTTGTTTTGAACTCGCCTCCCAAAGCGAAGAGATGTTTTATAGGGTTTAGCTTTTAAATAATTTCTTTGTTTTCCCAAGACAAGTGAGTTTGTATTTTAGGGCCCTGTTTCATATTGTGAATCATAAATAAAACGCGTTGTTTTGATTCCACACTTTGTGTTTATTTTTCGTTTTTTACCCTTTTTCTGGAAATGGTAATCCTAAAAAAACACAATAAAAATCTTCAAAAAAAAATAATATATAATAATAATAAATAATCTGCATACACTTTCACATTAACTTTTTCTAAAAAATGAAAAAAAAAGAGTTAATTAGTCAAACATAAATCAAATATGCAGATGGACAAATCCATTGAACGCAATAACTCTATGCTCTCTCCCAACTTTGAAATTCCCAGTGAAGTCGCCGAGGAAGAAGTTGAAGAGGAGATCCCGGATGAGATTTCTCGACTACTTAAGCACGAGGAAAGAATCGTTCAACCTCACAAAGAGCCTTTGCAAGCAATCAACTTAGGTTCTGAGGAAGACAAAAAAGAAGTAAACATCGGAGCTCTACTCAACAGCAATGTCAAGGGCAAACTGATAGATCTTCTTAAAGAATATGTCGATGTATTTGCTTGGTCCTACCAAGACATGCCAGGTTTAGATACCAGTATCGTGGAGCATCACTTGCCATTAAGACCGGAGTGTCCACCAGTTAAACAAAGACTGAGAAGAGTTCACCCAGAAATGGCCGACAAAATCAAAAAGGAAGTTCAAAAGCAGCTCGATGCAGGTTTCCTCGTCACCTCTGAATATCCTCAATGGTTAGCCAACATAGTACTTGTCTCCAAGAAAGACGGAAAGGTCAGAATGTGTGTTGACTACCGGGACTTGAACAAAGCAAGCCCAAAAGACGATTTCCCACTACCGCATATCGACATGCTAGTGGATAGTACTGCAAAACTCAACGTTTTTTCCTTCATGGATGGTTTCTCTGGCTATAATCAGATCAGAATGGCTCCCAAAGACATGGAGAAGACATCCTTCATCACGCCATAGGGCACGTTTTGCTACAAAGTAATGCCGTTTGGATTAAAGAATGCAGGCGTAACTTACCAAAGGGCAATGACTACTCTCTTTCATGACATGATGCACAAAGAGACCGAAGTCTACGTGGACGACATGATAGCAAAGTCTGACACTGAAGAAGAGCATATATAATATCTCTTGAAGTTGTTTCAGAGACTAAGGAAATTTCAGCTTCGCCTGAATCCTAACAAATGCACCTTTGGGGTAAGATCCGGAAAGCTCCTAGGTTTCATCGTCAGTCAAAGAGGTATTGAAGTTGACCCTGACAAAGTCAAGGCTATTCAAGAAATGCCTACGCCACATACAGAAAAGCAAGTAAGAGGATTTCTTGGACGGTTGAATTACATCTCTAGATTTATCTCTCAAATGACATCTACCTGTCGGCCAATATTCAAGCTTCTCCGTAAAAATCAAGAGGTTGTGTGGACAGATGATTGCCAAAAAGCGTTTGACAGTATCAAGGAATACCTGTCAGAACCTCCAATACTGATTCCTCTAGTCGAAGGAAGACCATTAATCATGTACCTTACCGTGCTAGAAGATTCCATGGGCTGCGTGCTTGGACAACAAGATGAAACGAGTAAGAAAGAGCATGCCATTTACTATTTGAGTAAAAAGTTCACAGAATGTGAAACTCGTTACTCCATGCTCGAAAAAACATGTTGTGCTTTGGTATGGGCTTCAAAACGTCTCCGCCAGTACATGATCAATCAAACGACTTGGTTGATCTCCAAAATGGATCCAATCAAGTACGTCTTTGAAAATCCTGCCTTAACAGGAAGAATTGCTCGATGGCAGATGCTGTTATCTGAATATGACATCCAGTACCGTGCTCAAAAACCGGTCAAAGGAAGCATTCTCGCCGATCACTTGGCTTATCAACCAATCAACGAATACCAATCTCTCAAGTTCGACTTCCCTGACGAGGATGTTATGTACTTAAAGATGAAAGATTGTGATGAACCGCTACCTGAAGAAGGTCCTGCTCCAGAATCTAGATGGGGCTTAATCTTTGATGGAGCAGTTAACGTTTTTGGCAATGGAATTGGGGCAGTCATCATCACTCCCGAGGGTTCTCATATCCCATTTTCCGCTAGATTGCTATTTGATTGTACCAACAACATCGCAGAATATGAAGCTTGTATCATGGGTATCGAAGAAGCCATCGACTTGAGGATCAAGATCCTTGACATATATGGAGATTCAGCCCTTGTGATCAATCAAATCAAAGACAAGTATGAAACTCATCATCTTGGTTTGATTCCCTACAGAGATTATGCCAGACGTTTGTTGACTTTCTATCATACCCCAAAATTTTCCCTCCTACTTCTCAAGGCATTTCATACATCCATGCTCAAGGATTCCTCAAAGGTTGATCACATAAACCCTCTCCTAGATAATCAACCCAAACTAGGGTTTGGCAATTCTCAGATCAAGATGGACTTCCAACATCTCCAATGGTCATCATGCCTGCTCATATGCTTCAAAGATCCTCCATGTCAAGTTTCAAGCCTCACAAGTCAAGTTTCCTCAGACAATTGCTCAGATGGTTGAAAATCAATTGTATTGGACAAAAAGTCAACTGTGGTCAACATACAGTCAAACTTCCTGATTTTTGGTCAACATCCTCATTTTGAAGTTACATTCATCATTTGATCAAGGGTTGATCATGATTCATCAAGAAAACTCAAGATTTGCTCAAAAGTCAAACTTTCCAAATTAGGGTTTTCTAGTGAAAAGTCAACCAAACTTTGACTGAGCATAACTTCTTCATAATTTCTCAGAAATTTTTCCACCACCTCTCATTTTGAAGGAAATTCAATTCTCTACAACTTCATGTCTCACAAGAATGTTCAAAAAATGCTTCATTTGGAAGGTATGGATCAAAACACATGTGTCCTTTTCAAAGTCAACAAAAAGTCAACTTTTTGTTTTGAAGATTTATTGAGCATGGAAACTCCAATTGAGATGAAACCAAAGAGGTTGGTTATAGGACTCTTAGAGATTTCTAAAAAGTCCAAGAACATTCAAAAATGTGGAAAATTGAGCAAAATATTAGAACATTCACAAGTTGGGCATTTTTGAACAATTGCACAAAAGGAGATATTTGTCAAAATCCAATTTTTTCCAAATGGGCCTATAATTTTATGATCCAAACTTGATCATAATATTATTTGTGACCTATTGATGCCTTTCCATGACCACATTTTATTTTATTGATTTATTTTTGAATTTAAAACCATTTAATTCAAAATTAAATTATATAAAATATGAAAATAAGATATATTTTCAAGAGGAGTGGATTTTTTGCAAGCTTGAGGTCCAAGATAGCCCATGAAACATACCAAATTCGTGCTAGCCTCTCACATGGAAGGAAAATCAAATTTTCAAGAAATTTGATTTGATTTGAAAGAGAAAATTTTTGCATTCAATATCCAATCTTTTTTCACTCTCTTTGCCCTCTCAATTCACTCTATAAATACCAAGCATGTTGCACATCAAAGGACACGAAACCCTAGCCCCATACACAACCCTTATTTTGCCAAAAAAATTCTCAAATTGTCAAAATTCAAGTTTTACTTTGCAGCCACTTTCAGCCTCTCTCAACCATCCAAACGTGTTCCTGAGGTAATTTAGAGTGAGTATGCATCATTGTTCATGACTAAAACTGCCTGAATCGAGCTACATACATTCATACATATTCAAACTTTTCTTGATTTTGCATTTTATTTATCTGTGTGTTTTAATCGATTCTAACGGTTTTAATGTGTTCATGAGGTTCACTATATATGATCTGGGCCATCGTTTTGGTCCTTGAACGTTAGAAACATGAATTGCCATACTTAGGGTTTTCAGAGCTGCTTGATTCGAAACCGGGTTTGCAAGCACTTTCAGAGGAAACTGATGCCACCAATGGATTCGCAGACCCCAATTTAGGGGGGTAGCCTTAACCTCAACCTTCGATTTCCATTATTTTGCAGGTTTGGTGATTTTGCTCGTCGGAGAAGACGACCGGAGCTAGGGCTCCGGCGTCGTGGACCAGTTGACTCAGGCAAGGGTGTGCGTGGCAAGTTCGCGTTCTCCGATTCGTCCTTTCATAAGTGATTGGGCCCGGCTTGCTGACTGTGCTTTGAATTTCAAAATCTCCTGACACGTAAACGCTTATATTCACACCCTTGTAATTCCATGACACGAAATGCAAGCTGGCCCAGTGGTTAAGGCGCTGGCTGTGGAAGATTCTCTCCAAGGTCACAGGTTCAATCCCTGGCAAGACCAATTTTGTCTTCCTTTTTGCAAAACTTCATATTTTTCTATTTTCTTATTTTATTTTCTTTTAATATTTTCATTCAATTTAATTTACCTTCTAATATTTTTATCATGCATTTAAAAAACACTAAAAATATTTATTTCTTGCATACTCATCAGAAAAATGTTTATTTAATTTTTAAAATTAAAATTATTATTTTTGCATGCATATTTAATTTACTTTCTAATTCATCATTTAAATCACTTTTAATTGTTTTTTAATTATCAAATTAACTCCAAAAATTCCCAAAAAATTATTTTATCATATTAATGTCATTATTTGCATAAAAACTTTTTCTCATTCAAAAATTATTATTTTTACTAACATTTTCCTCTTATGCAATTTTCTTCCGTTTTCCGATTTTGCATCTTTTCACAGGTTATACCGTTTCGGACAATTTTTATCGCTTTCTTTTCAAATTATGTATTTGCCTATGGGATGTAATAGTTTAATTAGGACTTTTATTTTCCGCACTTTCAATTATGTATCTGCCCCAAAGCCATGTAATAGCGTAGGATTTATCTTTCCGCACTTTACATTTCCGTAATTTATTTTCCGCACCCTATAAACTGCTAGTAATTAGGCGTGTATGGCAAGATAAAATTGAACATAGACCACTCATAATTTTCAAGATAACATATCAGAATTTTACACACTCTTTTCACACATGCACCCCTTAGGGTAATTCTCTCTTGTTGCCTTTACGATTACAAATGGTCAAGTCCCTCGAACGTAGAGGTATTCTAGCACCGTTGCCTACAAACAAATCATCACAGTCCCTTCGATACAAAGATCATAGACCCACGGTGTCGCCTACGAATACATGATCTTGACCCTCGATTGTCGCCTACGAAAATGATGATAGTCCCTTCGAATGTGCTAGGATACTTCCTACAAGTTGCTTTCTATGACCATACGATGTCCCTTCGAATGTCCCGCTTACATCCAACGAGTAGGGTTACCTACCAACTAATGGTATGGATAGCGATATTCTAAAGGAATGTAAAATAACACGAAAACGACCAATTCTGAGTAGGTAATAAGACTTTTAGTTGCTTGCTCTATCAAAATACTTTTCACACCTCACACTTTTGTCAAAGTTCAAACTTTTTTCAAAACGAAACATTTCCGAACACTTTGTATACATTCCTACATGAATCATTACAAAGTCAAAGCGAAATGCCTTTTCAAAAAAACATTTTCAAACACACAGAAAGCACAATTTTTAAAGTGATCTAAGAGCAACTAAGAGCCCGTAGATAACTACGGATGGAAATGGGTGCTAATACCTTCCCTTTTCATAACCTTCTCCCTTACTCAGAATCTAACGAAGGTCTTTTTCCTGTTTTTCACCTTCCCTTAATTGGATAAAAGAAAAGTCGGTGGCGACTCTTGCTATCCGCACATTTGCGATACAAAAATCTCAAAGTCAGTTCACCGTATTACACTTTCTTCAACAAAGTTGAACTGCATCATATCCCTCGAGATCAGAATCGATTGGCAGACGCCTTGGCTACCCTATCTTCCATGTTCAAAGTCAACAATTGGAACGATATGCCTAAGATCCGTATTCGACGCCTTGAAAGACCTGCATATGTGTTTGCAACTGAAGCAGTCTTCGATGATAAACCGTGGTTCCACGACATCAAACGCTTCCTTCAAACTCAGGAGTACCCACTCGTGGCATCGCACAAAGATAGGAAAACTCTAAGGAGGCTTTCTAGAAATTTCTTCCTGAATGAAGATGTGTTATACAAAAGAAACTTCAACATGGTTCTCGCCGATGCGATGCATAACGAGGCGATATGATAATTCACGAAGTGCATGAAGGATCCTTTGGAACCCATTCAAATGGGCATGCAATGTCCGTAAAAATCTTGAGAGTGATACTATTGATAACAATGGAATCCGATTGCTGTAAACACGTCAAAAGATGTCACAAGTGCCAGATCTACGCAGATAAGATCCATGTGCCACCGACTCTACTCAACGTTCTCTCCTCTCCGTGGCCTTTCTCCATGTGGGGCATTGACATGATTGGGATGATCGAACCAAAAGCGTCCAATAGACATCGCTTCATTTTAGTGGCTATTGATTACTTCACTAAATGGGTCGAAGCAGCATCTTACGCCAACGTTACAAGACAAGTGGTTGTGAGGTTCATCAAGAACAACCTCATTTGCCGATATAGAGTTCCGAGTAGGAACATTACAGACAATGCATCGAACTTGAACAACAAAATGATGAAAGAACTGTGTGAGGAATTCAAAATCGAGCATCATAACTCATCTCCTTACCGACCAAAGATGAACGGCGCCATTGAAGCTGCCAACAAGAACATCAAAAAGATCGTCCAAAAGATGCTCATCACCTACAAAGACTGGCACGAAATGCTGCCATTTGCTCTGCATGGGTATCGTACTTCAGTACGCACTTCAATTGGGGCAACTCCTTTTTCTCTAGTATACGGCATGGAAGCAGTGCTCCCCGTAGAAGTTGAGATTCCGTCAATGAGAGTTCTTATGGAAACTAAGTTATCTGAGGCCGAATGGTGTCAAAACAGATACGACCAGCTGAACTTAATCGAAGAAAAGCGTCTGACCGCTCTGTGTCATGGACAGCTATATCAAAGAAGGATGAAGAAAGCCTTCGACAAAAAGGTTCGACCTCGTGAATTCCGAGAGGGCGACCTCGTGCTTAAAAAGATTCTGTCTTTTCAACCAGATTCTAGGGGCAAATGGACTCCTAATTACGAAGGCCCATACATCGTCAAAAGAAGCTTTTCTGGCGGTGCTATGACTCTCACAACCATGGACGGTGATGAACTCCCGCATCCTATGAATGCTGATGCAGTCAAGAAATACTTTGTCTAAAAAAACAAAAGAACAGCTCGGTAAGTCGAAAACCTGAAAAAGGGCGGCTTAGGCAAAAAAGAGCGTCTCGGTGGACTGAAAACCTGAGAAGGCGGTCCAGGAAAAAATTAGAGACAATAAACAGAAATTATCCTGATAGATTGAAAACCTGAAAAGGCAATCTATGCAAAAATTAAGGATCAAAATGACAAAGTAACTGCATCAGTCTGTACTTCGTCAATCTGAAGAAACTTCCATCAGCGGATCTTCAATCAAATCTTCTAAAGCAACAAGCACCGTTGGAATTCAAAGTTGTTAGGGATAATAGCGGTTATTTGCTTTCAATGTAGCCTTTTCCCAATAAATTATCATTTCCAACTTTTGTAAATAGCTCATGGAATCACGCCTTTGGCTGATTACCCTTCTATCAATAAAATTTGAGCCTTGTGCCCATTCATTTGCAATTCCTGCTTTATTCTATTTTGCAAAATAACGCTTTTTATTGTGAAAATCACTTTTGGAACTAAAAAAGTTTTAAATGAATTTTTACTTCAAAATTTTGAAATAAAAGCGAAATTTTTCCTTTGAACTATGAACACAGAAGGAACTTCAACAGTTTCCTCCATAAAGTGTTTCGACCTCTGAAGGATAAAACTACTGCCACAAAAGTCTTATTCTCCTCAGCAGAGATCATCAAAGGACGTTATTCTTATCCAAAAAGAATTCCCAACAAAGTTGCCAATGAAATTCTTTTTTCGAAAAGTTTTAAGCATGCAACTCAGATTCATCATCAGTAACAGTCTACACCATTGCTGCAGATTTTGCTGAGTATTTGTTTGAACTGTGACGTAGTCCTTTTCCCAAATACCCTTTTTTGTTGTCTTTGTCAAGTATCGTCAGCATGCATATGACATTCATAACATTCATAATTCATACATAATAGCATCATTAATGCATTTCTGCATTTCTCAAATGTTTGCTTCTATATCACTGGTTTAGGTTACATGTACTCATATGGGTATGTCATCTCTCTAGTAGATTATCCCCAAGCAGAAAAATACATTTTTCTCTCCTATTCCCCAGCTGAGATCATTCCTCATTGGGAATAAAGTCTTGATTGACTGTTTCTTTCCAATTCATTTCTGGATAGAACCTCGTCTCTGACCAACTCAGGTTCAGATTTCACAAGAAAAATTTACCTGCAAACAATAAGCAATAGCCTCTTCATCCGAGCCGCTTATTTCCTTCTCATCTTGAAGCTTATCATAAAAAGATTGATCTTCTCAGAAAGTTCAAATCATGAAAGTTCAAGAAATCTCCACAGTTGTTTTTCTGTCTAAAAGAAAACCTGTATATTTTCAATCAAAATGCCCGCATCTTCACAAGAGAGAGAGATCCCCGGCAAGATTGTAGCTGTGAAAATATAAACCCATTTGAGATCTGTTTCCATCATTGTCTGTTATTCACAAGGCTGAATATTCAGTATTTTTCTCAAGAATTACCTTGTTATAGTTATCACTTCGCTGATAATTGGTAATATCTTCAGAGCTCATTACTGTAACACGGTGAACTGACTTTGTAGGTTTTTGTATCGCAAATGTGCGGATAGCAAGAGTCGCCACCGACTTTTCTTTTATCCAATTAAGGGAAGGTAAAAAGTACAGAAAAAGACCTTCGTTAGATTCTGAGTAAGGGAGAAGGTTATGAAAAGGGAAGTTATTAGCACCCCTTTTCATCCGTAGTTATCTACGGGCTCTTAGTTGCTCTTAGATCACATTAAAAATTGTGCTTTCTGTGTGTTTGACAAAAATGTTTTGAAAAGACATTTCACTTTGACTTTGCAATGATTCATGTAGGAATGTATACAAAGTGTTTGGAAATGTTTCGTTTTTGAAAAGAGTTTGAACTTTGACAAAAGTGTGAGGTGTGAAAAGTATTTTGATTTGAGCAAGCAACTAAAAGTCTTATTACCTACTCGTAATGGTCGTTTCGGCATTATTTTACGCCTTTTAGAATAGCGCTATCCATACATTAGTTGGTAGGTAACTCATTTGTTGGATGTAAGCGGACATTCAAGGACATCGATGGTCATAGAAAGCAACTTGTAGGAAGTATCCTAGCACATTCAAGGGACTATCATCATTTTTCGTAGGCGACAATCGAGGGTCAAGATCATGTATTTGGAGGCGACATCGTGGGTCTATGATCTTTGTATCGAAGGGACTATGATGATTTATTTTTGAAGGCAACGGTGCTAGAATACCTCTACGTTCGAGGGACTTGACCATTTGAATTCGTAAAGGCAACGAGAGAGAATTACCCAAAGGGGTGCATGTGTGAAAAGAGTGTGTTGATTTCAGATTCATGTTATCTTGAAAATTAGAGTGAGCTATGTTCAATTTTATCTTGCCATACACGCCTAATTACTAACAGTTTATAAGATGCGGAAAGTAAATTGCAGAAATATAAAGTGCGGAAAGATAAATCCTACGCTATTACATGGCTTTGGGGAAGATACATAATTTAAAATGCGGAAAGTAGAAACCCTAATTAAACTATTACATCCCATAAGCAATTACATAATTGGAAAAAAGAAAACGCTTAAAGAAATCGTCCGAAACGGAACAACCTGTGAAAAGATGAGAAATCGGGAAATACAAGGAAATCGAACAAGAGAAAAATGTTAGCAAAAATAATAATTTTTAAATGAGAAAAATATTTCATGCTGGAAATAACATTAATATGCTAAAATAATTTTTTGGGATTTTTTGGAGTTAATTTAATAATTAAAAACTAATTAAAAGGAAATTAAATGATAAATTAACAATTAAATTAAATATGCATGCAAAAATAATATTTTTAATTTTATAAATTAAATAAACATTTTCTGGAAATAATGCAAAAAGAAAAATATTTTTTGGTGTTTTTTAATGCATGATAAAAATAATTGAAATTAAATTAAAATGCATGAAAATATTAAATAAAAAAGAAAATATGAAAATAGTTGAAAAAACATGAAGTTTGTAAAAGAAAAATAGAACCGGTCCTGGTGAGACTCGAACTCATGACCCTTGAGAGCATCTTCAACAGCTAGCGCCTTAACCACTGGGACAAGTGACATCTGGTGTTTGTAAAGTGAAAATCAATTGAATATAAGTGGTAACGTGTCATAGTTATGTTTGAAACACAGTCAGCGTGCGTAGACCCCAGTTGGAACAAGAGAGCGAATCAGAAAACACCATCGCGCCACGCCAGCAGCTTCCCACCGGTCTTCACCAGTCAACGACGCTGGAGCCCTAGCTCCAGTCGTCTTCTCCGGCGAGCAACAACCTAAAACTTGAAAAATATGCAAAATAAAAAGCTCTAAGGTACCCTACCCCCCTAAATCGAGGGTTGCGAACACGATGGTGCCATTGGTTTGCCCTAAAAACGCCTGTATCAACCGGTTCGATTCAAACAGTTCAAGATGCCCTTGGTATGGTGGTTTGTGATTTAGGCGTGTATGCTTGCATGTGATGCATCATTCATGATCTATTTGATGTCCTGAATTCATCCAAACACACAAAAGCAATTAATAACGCATGAAATAAGAAAATCGAATTTGTGAACAAAATACCAAATCGGAGTTGATGTTCTTCGTGTTCTGGGCAGTTCTGGGCTTGAGCAAGGGTATGGTTCGATTCCTGGGAACCTCAGGGACACAAAGGAAGGCTTGAATTGGCTTGAAAGCAGCTGAAAATCAAAATTCGAATTTTGACAATTCTTGAGAAATTTTGGCAAAGTGTGGGTTGTTGCAAGGGCTAGGGTTTCGTGTCCTTTGTCGTGTAATGTCGGGTATTTATAGAGGGTTTTGGGATGACAAAGAGAAGAAAAAAAGATTTGATCTTCAATGTGCAATAAATTCTTTTCAAATAAAATCAAATTTTGGAAAAAATTTAATTTTCTCTTCAATGTGAGAGCTAGCACGAATTTGGTATGTTCCATGGGCTATCTTGGACTTCAAGTTTGATATAAATTCACTCCTTTTGAAAAAATATCTTATTTTCATATTTTATATAATTTAATTTTGAATTAAATGTATTAAAATTCAAAAATAAATCAATAAAATAGAAAATTGCCATGGCCAAGCATTAATGAGTCACAAATAATATCATGATCAAGTTTGGATCATAAAATTATAGGCCCATTTGGAAAGAATTGTATTTTGACCAATATCTCCTTTTGTGCAATTGTTCAAAAATACCCAACTTCTGAATAGTGTATCTTGCTCAATTTTCCACATTTTTTCGTGTTCTTGGACTTTTTGGAAAGCTCTAAGAGACCTATAATCAACCTCTTTGGTTTCATCTCAATTGGAGTTTCCATGCTCAATATATCTTCAAAACAAGAAGTTGACTTTTTGTTGACTTTGAAAAGGACCTGTAATGTTTTGATCCATACCTTCCAAATGAAGCATTTTTTGAACATTCTTGTGAGACATGAAGTTGTAGAGAATGGAATTTCCTTCAAAACAAGAGGTGGTGGAAAATTTTTTGAGAAAGTATGAAGAAGTTATGCTCAGTCAAAGTTTGGTTGACTTTTCACTCAAAAACCCTAATTTAGAAAGTTTTGACTTTTGAGCAAATCTTGAGTTTTCTTGATGAATCATGATTAACCCTTGATCAAATGATGAATGTAACTTCAAAATGAGGATGTTGACCAAAAGTCATGAAGTTTGAATGTATGTTGACCACAGTTGACTTTTTGTCCAATACAATTGATTTTCAACCATCTGAGCAATTGTCTGAGGAAATTTGACTTCTGAGGCTTGAAACTTGACATGGAGAATCTTTGAAGCATATGAGGAGGCATGAGGACCATTTGGAGATGTTGGAAGTCCATCTTAATCTGAGAATCACCAAACCCTAGTTTGGGTTGATTGTCTAGGAGAGGGTTTGTCTGATCAACCCTTGAGGAATCCTTGAGTATGGATGTATGAAATATCTTGAGAAGATGGAGGGAAAATTTTGGGGTATGACAGCTGCCCCTGTTCAATCTTCTTGTACTGGAAGGGTTAGATTGGCATGCGTGCCTTTCGTGACCTGGAGGTAGAAGATGATTGAACACTCGAGTACACCTGAAAATTTGCACTCGCTGTTGGCTGATGATGCGGGAATGGGCTTATAGATGCCATTTGGAGAGGCTGGAGATTTCACTGGGGAATGAGTCGTACGCTAGACTCGAGATTGTTGATAGGAGAACTGACGGGGATGGGCTTAAGATGCCATCTGGAAAGAACGAGGCTGGTAGTGAGCCGTACGCTAGGCTCGGTAGATGTTCTGGAAGCGGGAGGAGCATGGAGATGGGCTTAAGATGCCATCCGGAGGAAATCGTACGTTAGACTTCGTGCTCATCTTTGAATTAAGTTATTGGTTTGTATTGATTTTTAACCAAATATGAATCATTCTGAAGGTGGAGAAATGTTGACAAGTAGTCGGAGATGGGCTTAAGATGCCATCCAAGACAACTGAGTCGTACACTAGACTCTGTAGTTGCTGTTGATAATAAGAGAGCGTCAGAATACATCTTCGTGCTGATTACTCTGAGGGGGTACTAGTTGGCAAAATGCGGATATCTTCCCTGTTGTGCATCGGGTATTGATCCACTGCCTGTTATTGGAGGATAACTTGTGATCATTCGGATAGGGTTTCCCGTCTGGCTTCGGGTATTAATCCTGGATCAGTTGTCGGAGGACAACCAGGGTGGTCTTTCAGATAGTTTTCCCGTCTGGATTCGGGTCTTAATCCTGGACCAGTTGTCGGAGGACAACCAGGGTGGTCTTTCAGATAGTTCTCCCGTCTGGATTCGGGTATTAATCCTGGACCTGTTTGCGTCAGAAGTGATTTTCACCTGTTTTGGAGAAAACAAGAGAAACTTTGATGGAATATTGTTAGTCTTATGCAAGGAATGATGCATGACAATGTGTATGAATGGCATATGCATAAATTATGACTCTATGAGAAATGTATGAATGATAGATGTGGTGGTATTTCAAAACATATCCATCTTGAGGAAGATGCAGATGTTCTGCTTGAGGATTTCTGACTTCTGTTTGGGGACGGAACGGATGGAGACCCTGAGAAGAGAGAAAACTTTGATTCTTCCGATGTACTATCTGACCAAGTCTTGGGCCTAGAAATTGTTGAGGATGGTAGAGATCGAGAAACATGTTGTCGAGGATCTCATACATAGACCCTGCTGGGGAGAGTCTAGAGGAGTGCTCTACTGGGGATCTTGCGTGTAAATCCTGCTGGAGAGTATTTAATAATTGCTGGGAGACCGGGTTAGAAGAATCTGGAGCCCGTTGGAATCTCTGGCTGAGGTATAAAAGGTGTAGGTTTCCTCCGATGCACTATCTGACCAAGTTTCAAGTCTGGATACTACTACTGGAGAAAAAAGGGAATTGTTGAGAGATACTTTGTTGGGGATAAATACCTCGGCTGGGGATGAAGTGCTTTCGCTCGGAGACTGATGTAACATGATTTTAGTCGGGTGGAATCACTGCTCGGGGATTCTCCTCTACTTCGCTAGGGAAGGTTTGTGGTGAGTGACACCTCTGTGGGGATTATGCTCTGTGGGGTAATGCATTGGTGACTTTCGTCGTCATCTCAATTCCTGGAGCCTGTAGTAATTACTTTTGCTTGTTCACTTTTCGCATGTTTGTAAACAGATTTTTATTGTCAAATGCATATAATCATTCAAAGCAGACGTTGGACTTTATGCAAATAACAAATAGCAGAAACTGTAAAGAGAAAGAACTCGTATTTATTTGAAATGTGGCGTATGGCCAAGTAGTTTATACACAAGAAAGGTAATAAGCTATATGGAAACAATCTCGTTAAATTCCAACTATGCTAGTACTCATACATTTCAACTATCTCATCTCCTTGCTGTCAGTAGAAAGTGAGTAGACTGATCTTCGCCATTTGAATCTTGAATGCTGATTGTAGTAGTCTGGAAGTAAGATGATTGGGACGAGACATAGTCGTACGCTTAAATCCCTAACTTTTGCCTAGACCGCCCTTTCGGGTTTTCAGTCTACCGGGATACCCTTTTTTGCCCAAGCCGCATTTTCAGGTTTTCGACTTGCCGGGTGTACATGTTTTCTATATATCCTTAAATTTTGCCCGAACCCTTTTGGTTCACCAGGATGCCCTTATTTTTGCCTAGGTCAGTCGACCTAGCGGGTCTCTTTTATGCGTAGTATTTTTTGACTATGTCTGCATTCACAGGGTGTGGGAAGTCTTCGCCATCCATGGTGCTAAGTATCATAGCTCCGCCGAAAAATACTGTCTTGACTACAAACGGTCCCTCGTAGGTGGGAGTTCATTTGCCCCTAGGATCACCTTGTGGAAGAATGATGCTCTTGACTACTAGATCACCAACTTGGTAGACTCGGTGCTTGACCTTCTTGTTAAATGCTCTGATCATTCGCTTCTGATAGATCTGTCCATGACAGATGGATGCGAGTCGCTTCTCATCAATCAGGTTAATCTGGTCAAGGCGAGTCTGGACCCAATCGTCTTCGCTTAACTTTGCATCCTGGAGGACTCTGGTTGAGGGTATCTGAACTCGATTGGTAGGACTGCTTCCATACCGTACACAAGAGAGAAGGGGGTTGCCCCTGTTGATGTCCGTACTGTAGTGCGATAACCATGAAGAGCAAATGGTAACATCTCATGCCAATCTTTGTAAGTCACTGTCATCTTCTGTATAATCTTCTTAATGTTCTTGTTGGCGGCTTCCACAACGCCATTCCTCTTAGGCCGATATAGAGAAGAATTGTGATGCTTGACCTTGAACTGCGTGCAGAGTTTGGTGATTATTTTGTTGTTGAGATTAGAGCCGTTATCTGTGATAATCCTTTCGGGAGTGCCATACCGACAGATAAGATTATGCTTGATGAATCGAGCCACGACATTCTTGGTAACAGATGCAAACGAGGCTGCTTCTACCCACTTGGTGAAATAATCAATTGCCACAAGGATGAAACGATGTTCGTTGGAAGCTGTGGGCTTAATTTCTCCAATCATGTCAATGCCCCACATTGCGAAAGGCCAAGGAGCTGTTAGAACATTCAGAGGTACTGGAGGTACGTGTACTTTGTCGGCATAAATTTGGCATTTGTGACAAGATCGAGCATAGCAGTGGCAATCAGCTTCCATGGTGGACCAATAGTAACCTGTTCTCAAAATCTTCTTAGCCATCGTATGTCCAATCGGAGTGAGTACCAAATGTGCTTCGTAACTCCTCCATAATACGCTTTTTCCGGCCTACACAATGAGTAAGCACAAGTCGTGGTTGCACTTGTATAAGATGCCGCCGAGGAAGAATTTGGATGCAAACCTTCTCAAAAATTTTATCGTTGATGATTCTCATGGGATATACCCGAGTTTCAAGATACCTTCACGTCGTAGTACCAAGGTTTCTCTTCTGTATCAAGCTCATAACAATATGCTAGTTCGTCAAATTTCTCAATGATGATCTGGGGGGCCTCGTTGTCCCATCTGACCTTGAACATAGATGACATAGTAGCCAATGCGTCTGCCAACTGATTCTATTCTCGTGGAATATGGTCAAAAGTAATCTCTTCGAAGTAGGGGATCAAGCTCAGAACATGCTCTCGATACGGAATGAGATTCGGGTGCTTCGTATCCCACTCGCCTTTAATCTGACTGATCACTAAAGTTGAGTCTCCATATACTTGCAAGAACTTGATTCTTAAGTCAATAGCAGCTTTAATACCCATGATGCACGCTTCGTACTCGGCCATGTTGTTAGTGCAACTCAAACATAACTGAGGTGAAAGGCGATGTCACTTAGGGATGTAATGATGGCGCCAATGCCATTGCCAAGTGCGTTTGAGGCTCCATCAAAGACGGTGGTCCATCGTGATCCTTGTTCAGGTCCTTCGTCTGGGCCTGGTTCTTCATAATCTGTAATTAGCAAAACATCTTCATCTGGAAATTCGAATTGCATAGACTGATAGTCATCTACGGCTTGATGAGCCAAATGATCGGCTACTACACTTCCTTTGATCGTCAAAAGTGTATTGATGTCATATTCTTAAGATCATTTGCCATCTTTCTATTCTTCCGAGAGAGTGGTTTCTCAAATATGTATTTTATCGGATCCATCTTGAAATCAACAAGGTAGTGTGAGTCAACATATACTGCCTTAGTCGGCGAGCAACCCAAGCTAAAGCGCTGTAAGTTTTCTCGAGCTGTGAGTATCTTGTTTCACAATGGTAAACTTTTGCTAAGGTAGTATATTGCATGCTCTTTTCGACCAGACTCGCCATGGTACCCCAACACACACCCCATTGAGTTCTCTAACACCGCAAGTACATGATAAGAGGTCTTCCTTCATGGGCGGCATCGGATAGGAGGATTCGTAGGTACTCCTTGATTTTGTCAAAAGCGATCCGCAATCGTGCTCCATTCCACTACTTGATCTTTCTTTAGTAACTTGAAGATTGGCTCACAAGTAGCGCTAGATGTGCAATGAATGCAATGTAATTCAATCGGCCCAAGAAACCTCTGACTTCCTTCTCGGTGCGGGGAGCTGGCATTTCTTGAATAGCTTTAACCTTGGCGGGGTCAACTTCAATACCTTTACCACTGACAACAAACCCTAGGAGTTTACCGGATCTGACTCCAAAGGTGCATTTGTTGGGATTAAGTCTCAGTCTGTACTTCTTCAACCTATCAAACAGTTTCTGCAAATGATCAAGATGTTCTTCTTCAGTTTGTGATCAAGCTATCATGTCGTCGACGTAGACCTCTATCTCATGATGAATCATGTCATGAAATAATGTCACCATAGCACGATAAGTGGCGCCCGTTCTTCACCGAACGGCATAACCTTGTAGTAAAGTGCCCCACCGTAACGAAGTAGTCTTTTCCATGTCTTCGGAGCCATTTTGATCTCGATTGTAATCGGAGAAACCATCCTCAAGGAGAAAACCTTATGCCGAGCGGTGTTGTCAACCGAACATCAATATGAGGAAGTGGAAAATCGCCTTCGGACTTGCTTTGTTCGCATCTCTCGTAATCCACACACATTCGTACTTTGCCATCCTTCTTGGGTACAGCACCACATTCGCAACCCATTATGGATAAGAAGTAACGGCTAAGAAACCGCGTTGAATCGCTTCATAACTTCGCTTTGATTTTCTCGTATATCTCAGACGATGCGACGAACCTTCTATTTCATCGAGAAAACCTTCTTTTGTCTCAATCGTGTACCACAATATCAACGCCCAAACCGGCATGTCTTCGTATGACCAAGAAAAATCTCAATATAGTCTCGTAGTATCCGAATCAATCTTTCTTTAACACTGCTCTCAAGACCCGCCTATTTTGATCTTTTCTGCCTTCACAAGCACTCAAATTCACAACCTCAACTCGCTTCTTCGTGTGGTCAGATAACTCGATCTTCTTGGTGTAGCGACAAGTTCTCCGGCACTTCACAATCTTCCTCGCCTTCGGCTTGGTAGATCGGATTATCAAGTCATATTTAGCAATAGCATAGCTATTATCAACGAGATTCGAGTGATTCTTTGTATCACGGGGTGTGTAAGAAACACATAGCTTTTGAAGGGGTGATAAAGTAAAAGAAAGAAAGCAACAATTAAATGTAAAAGTCCAACGATTTTATTGAATGAAAATATGCAAATGATGATAATAACCTCAAACGAGCCATGATGCCCCGGCAAGGCACTAGGCTTTAGAGTTCATTGTTCAAAACATAGAAAATAATAAAAGCAAAACAAAACAAGAGCAATTACTCCTGCCTAAAGGAGATTGGTATGATGTCTTGGGCCTTCCAATTGTCGAGCCCTTTGTCCGAGTTGGAAGATCCACTTGTGATGTCAAGTCGTTGTCGCTGCCTTCTATAGCATGAATTCCACTGACCGATGCGGAAGGAAGTTGGGCGGCATGTTCGCGGTATCATCTTCGACCCTTGATAGTGAAGCCTAAACCCTTGTCAAATTTGAGAGGAAGATCAAGGAGCCCCAAATAGTACTACCTCCTTCTTCAATCGCAGTGAGCATCTTTCAATGAGGCCATCCTAGGCGGAGCTTGTGTAACTTCAGAGGACAGGAGAGTCGATGTGCATGACTCTGGGATTGTTTCAAAAGCTTGACAGGAGTCTCAAAAATTCACCCTCCACCGAGGTATCGGAATGATTGTAGATGATGACCATATATTCTTCTTCACCACATACCGTAACAACCTTCCTTTCACCGGTACTTCGCGATGCAAGGTAGAGGTAGTACGCCCCATGTATCCAAGGGCGTCAGTAGGCAAGAGTAAGACGGGACGGCATGACAAAAAGTAGAATCGAAAGTCCGGGAACCGACTTTAACAGGGAGAATGAGTTCCAAGCATCCGCCGCTAGAACCATCAAAAGCTCTCACATTATGTCACTGGTCTCTAACCAACCCTTCGACATCGAGTCGATCAAAAGCGCTTCGAAGGATATTCAAAGCAGAGCGGTATCCACCAAAACATGATATAATGTCTTGCATTCAACAGAGATGCAAGGCTTTGTTGTGTTTTTCTATAGAGTCAAATCAGCATGAGATGCAACCTAGGCCGTTGTTGGCAGCCAGGCTAGCAATACAAACTTCAAACTGTTCAGTATTAGTGTCTTGCGGTACGTGAGCATTCTTCAGAAACTTCACCTAGGCGATAGCATGGGCCTCAGAGCACAAGAGCAGAGCAAGAATGGAGATCTTGGACGGAGTCTGTCCCAACTGTTCCACCACATTGTAGTCACTCTTCTTGATAATCTTCAGAGTTTCCTCCATTTCTCGTTTGGAGGTGTCCTTAGTAACTTCTTCTAGTATTTCTGGCTGAACAGGGTGAGTCACTGCTTCTTTCCCTCTAGCTTGGGGAATGGGTTGAATAGCTGGAACGTGAGCTGGAGTCGCAGTGTCTTTTGGAGGAGAGATTTCTGGAGAGAACACTCTTCCAGTTCTGGTCACCTTACTTGATTCGGTGATGTTGTCAATGTCAAGAATGGTAGCTTCAATTGTAAGATCTTCAAGAGTCAGAGGGTCTTGCTTGACGCCATGATAGTAAACATCACCCATAATTCCAAGGGGAGCTTTGTCGAAGAATATGGAACCGGTCCGAGAGATAATGAGAGGTGCCACCTAGGCACAAGATCAACAGAGGAAATCCTTATAGTGTTAACATCAAGATCTTGGGAACTCGCACCCCATCCGTTACCTTAACGCTTTTCTTATAGAATCTTAGTAGTGTACTTCACCATGTAATCATACTTTCCACTGGCTGCCCCAAGGTATCCCACACGATGGTGCAGTTTCACCTCCTCGATCTTCAACTTAGACATATCTTCACATAGCTTCTGCACAGGTGGTTTTAGGAATAGTATCTCACGGTTATCCATCATGCACTGGACACGTCTTCTCAACAAAGCACAACCATCAGGCGTAGATGGGCACCAACGACAATTCTCTGGGCATCCTGGGTTGACACCGGCTTGTAGCAAATTCTTCTTAACAGTCATCAGAGGAATGGTCAAGTCATCTATGTTGAAAATGTAAGTATCCTCACCAACAGCATTGGAACTCTTGTCATGGTTAGGCATGGGCGCGTGGATCACATTCTGAGTCTCAATAGGAGGATCAAATTCAATCTGCTTAGCTTCAATCATATCTTGAATCTTGTTCTTCAGAGCCCAACAATCATCAGTGTTATGTCCAGGGCTATTGGAATGGTAAGCACACTTAGCATTAGGATTGTATCTCGGAGAGGAAGTGTTGATATTTTGAGGAGGATCCCTCAAGGTTATCACCGCTTTCAACATGTGTTGCAATGTTATTAAATTTTTGGCGGTTCGCCGCCGTTTTCGCTGCTGAGGTTGTGTTATGGGGTTGAGATCACAATTGTTGCACCTCAAATTTTACCCTAATATTTTTCTACTGATTTTGTTTATAAAAAATAGTCATTCACTCATTGCATTCACATCATTACGTCGATTTAAATTGACCAAAAGTCTAAATCGATATTTGCATCGCTTTTATAATTGTAAAATACCCGCTTATTTTATTTCATTTATCTTTACTTCTGTTCTGCTTATTGCATTGTTTTAAATTTTTATATGTCGATGATATCAATATTTCGGTTTTGTAGATGTATCATAAAAGCAATTGACATCAGTAAAAATTAGCGGAGAAAATATTTCAAGTTTTCATTTTTTACTCATCGCTTATGAATCTACGTGTCGCGTAGATCATGAAAATGTGTTCTCCTAATTTTTCGATACATGAAGACTCAGATTTAACTGTAAGTATTTTAAAATCGGGTATTCTTTATTATCATTTTATTTTAATTTTAACCATTTCAATAATTTTTCTTTAATTTACAAGACTCGTAGTTTATTTTAATGTGTTCATATTATTTTTCGGATAATTTATTGTCCTAACTTTTATCATTTTTAACAATTTTAGGTGTATAATTTTTATCTCTAAAATCAAACAAAAAATACTATTGGGCTTTTTTATTTTAATTCCATTTTTTAGGCCCATTTTATGAAAAGGTAATTTTGCATTTGAAAAATATGTGAAAAACCTAATTTTTAGTATATATATTATGTTACTAAGCTAGAGAGGGAATAAATTGAAAAGGAAACGGAGGCTACGTAGAAACAAAAACACAAATAAAAAATTGTTGCTCTTTCCTTCTAGCTCCACTGCTTTTGCTTTATCTCGTTCCAACCACGCAACCGCTGCCATGTTTCACCTCATCTACCTTCCATCCTCACGGTCCACACATTCTTCGCTGCCTCTTCATCCTCTCATCTCTATCCCTTCACCCATACTCCCTTCAACCACCGCTTTACATCATCACCTTCAAAATTCGTTTCTACCCTCACTGCTCCATCCATCCAAACTCCAATCGCCACACACTACCAGGCTTTGTTGCCTCACTGCTCACACCGCCCATTCATCATCGTTCGAAACCCCAGCTTTGTTTCCGCTTTTCTCCGTCCAGAAACCACTGCCGTCATCCTCAACCAACACCATACCTTCATCTTGCTGTCCACCCAAACTTCCATCAAATCCCCTTCTTCATTCTCGCCCCACCACGAACTCCACTCTCGCGGCCTTCTTCAACCTTTCCAACAACTCACATTCTGTTGATTCTAACTCACCGTCACAGAGCCACTTACAGCCATGTTCCAGAAGAATGATAATGAGTTCCAAAGAACACGGTTTCCGCCGATATTTCGATGTTTCTGCTTTGATTCCCTTTTGTCTGAAACCAGTTTTCGTAAGTTTCAATGATGAATATCAGTTATAATTCTAATACGAATCGTTTGTGAATTGTTTGTGCCGATACAATGGTTTGTGAATCATGATTTTGCTACGATTATGCTGTCAAAATTTTGTTTGAATCACCTTTGCGTTGGATTTGAGGTCAAAGATTGGTTAAGTCTGTTTTGTTGATAATACTGTCATTTTTTTTGTTCTAATTGTTGAGTATGTTATTTTAATTGAAGTAAATAGGGATTATTTGTTTGTAATTGACTTGTTGATTGACTAAAAATTTTGATTTAAATGATGAATCATATGTCAAATACTCTTCCATTTTATGTTAAAATTGAGTCGTGGTGATTGTTGATTTATTATGGATTTTGGATCTTGAACAGAATGTTGTTTGAATTGAATTTCGATTATGCCATGATGTTTGAATTAATTAAGAAGAGTTTGTGTTGATGTTTAAGTTGAAATTTAAGAGGTAAAGTTTGTTGTGATCTCGGTGTATCTTCATAAGGTTTTGTATATGATTGAGATGGATTTCGAAGCATTCTTTTAAGATTACATAGTCGCTGCCCGATATTTGTTTTGATTAACTTAAGCTTGCACTAAACTTGATTTGTCATGTCTTAAACTTGAATCGAGTAATAACATGAACCATTGTCTTTTGTTTTCATTTGTGAATCGATAAACCATGATAATTGTTTGATAATTTGATGTTCATTCATGTTGCATCCATGTTAATTTCATTTCGATTTTTATACCTTGCCTACTAACCATGATTATTTTATTTGCAATTCTATTTCTTTACTTTTATCACACTCATGCTACTAATATGTTTGCTATTTGTGTAGACATTTGAGGATTGTTCAAAAAAAGCATTCATTTTCTTTTAATATTGACATTGCTGTTTTTTATCTAACATTTAATATTTAGTAATGTATGTATAGATATACTTATTATTTTTATGTTTTATTTTTATACTGTAAATATAATTATACATGTTTTTTTTATTTCTTATATTTATTATTGTAAGTATACATATTATATTTATTTCTTATATTTAGTATTATATATACTATTGTGATACGGTGAACTGACTTTTTAGTGTTTTTGTATCGCAAATGTGCGGATAGCAAGAGTCGCCACCGACTTTTATTTTTATCCAATTAAGGGAAGGTAAAAGTACAGAAAAAGACCTTCGTTAGATTCTGAGTAAGGGAGAAGGTTATGAAAAGGGAAGGTATTAGCACCCCTTTCCATCCGTAGTTATCTACGGGCTCTTAGTTGCTCTTAGATCACTTTAAAATCGTGCTTTCTGTGTGTTTGAAAAATGTTTTGAAAAAAGGCATTTCGCTTTGACTTTGTAATGATTCATGTAGCAATGTATACAAAGTGTTCGGAAATGTTTCATTTTGAAAAGAGTTTGAACTTTGACAAAAAAGTGTGTGGTGTGAAAAATATTTTGATAGAGCAAGCAACTAAAAGTCTTATTACCTACTCAGAATTGGTCGTTCTCGTGTTATTTTACGTTCCTTTAGAATAGCGTTAGCCATACCATTAGTTGGTAGGTAACTCCATTCGTTGGATGTAAGCGGGACGTTCGAAGGGACATCGGATGGTCATAGAAAGCAAGTTGTAGGAAGTATCCTAGCACATTCAAAGGGACTATCATCATTTTTCGTAGGCGACAATCGAGGGTCAAGATCATGTATTCGGAGGCGACATCGTGGGTCTTATGATCTTTGTATCGAAGGGACTATGATGATTTGTTTGAAGGCAACGGTGCTAGAATACCTCTACGTTCGAGGGACATGACCATATTTGAATTCGTAAGGCAACGAGAGAGAATTACCCTAAGGGGTGCATGTGTGAAAAGAGTGTGTTGATTCAGATATCTTATCTTGAAAATTAGTGGGCTATGTTTAATTTTAGTCTTGCCATACACGCCTAGTTACTAGCAATTTATAGGGTGCGGAAATTAAAATGCGGAATGTAAAGATGCGGAAAGATAAATCCTACGCT
>CM038793.1:173854057-173912453 GCA_021764765.1 Vicia sativa | reverse complement strand
GCCATCGTATGTCCCTTTGGAGTGAGTACCAAATGTGCCTTCGTGTAACTCCTCCATAATCGTTCTGTTGTTTTCGGTCTACAGTAGATAGCACAAGTCGTGGTTGCACTTGTAAAGATCCTGTTCTTGAGAAGAATTTGGATACAAACCTTCTCAAAAATTCTTATCGTTGTGATTCCCTGCGGGATATACAGTTCAAGATACCTCTTCACGTCGTGGTACCAAGGTTTCTCTTCATGTCAAGCTCATAACAATATGCTAGTTAGTCAAATTTCTCAATGATGATCGGGGGCCTCGTTGTCCCATCGACCTTGAACATAGATGACATAGTAGCTGATCGTGCCTTGGCCGATTCTATTCTCGTGGAATATGGTCAAAGTAATCTCTTGATAGGGGATCAAGCTGAACATGCTCTCGTCTACGGAATGAGATTGGGTGCTTCGTATCCCACTCGCCTTTAATCGGTGATCACTAAAGTTGAGTCTCCATATACTTGCAAGAACTTGATTCTTAAGTCAATAGCGACTTTAATACCCATGATGCCGCTTCATTGCTCGGCCCATGTTGTTAGTGCAATGAAACATAATCACAGGTGAAAAGCGTATGCTACTTTGTAGGGGATGTAATGATGGCGCCAATGCCATTGCCAGTCGTTTGAGGCTCCATCAAAACGGTGGTCCATCGTGATCCTTGTTGGGTCCTTAAATGCAGGCTGGTTCTTCATAATCTAATTAGCAAAACATCTTCATGGAAATTGAATTGCATAGGCGATAGTCATCTACGACTTGATGAGCCAAATGATCGCTACTACACTTCCTTTGATCGCTTCGAAAAGTGTATTGGATGTCATATTCGGTTAAGATCATTTGCCATCTTTCTATTCTTAGGAGAAGTGGTTTCTCAAATATGTATTTTATCGGATCCATCTTGGAAATCAACAAGGTAGGTGTGAGTCAACATATCTTTGTCTTAGTCGGCGAGCAACCCAAGCCAAGCGTTACAAGTTTTCTCATTTGTGAGTATCTTGTTTCACGGTCGGTAAACTTTTACTAAGGTAGTATATTGCATGCTCTTTCGACCGGACTCGTCATGGTACCCCAACACATTGGGTTCTCTAACACTGTCAAGTACATGATAAGAGGTCTTCCTTGGTGGCGGCATCGGGATAGGAGGATGCAGAGGTACTCCTTGATTTTGTCAAAAGCGATCAGCGATCGTCGTTCCATTCCACTACTTGATCTTTCTTTAGTAACTTGAAGATTGGCTCACATAGCAGTTAGATGTGCAATGAATCGCAATGTAATTCAATCGAAACTCGACTTCCTTTCCGGTGCGGGGTGGCATTTCTTGAATAGCTTTAACCTTGGCGGGTCAACTTCAATACCTTTACCACGACAACAAACCCTAGGAGTTTCTGGATCGACTCCAAAGGTGCATTTGTTGGGATTAAGTCTCGATCTGCACTTCTTCAACCTATCAAGCAGTTTACGCAAATGATCAAGATGTTCTTCTTGAGTTTGTGATCAAGCTATCATGTAAATCGGCGTAGACCTCTATCTCATGATGAATCATGTCATGAAATAATGTCACCATGCGCGATAAGTGGCGCCCGCGTTCTTGATCCGACGGCATAACCTTGTAGCGAAAGTGCCCCACCGTATGTAGTAGTCTTTTCCATGTCTTGAGCCATTTGATCGATTGTAATCGGAGAAACCATCCACGAAGGAAAACCTTATCTTTGGCCGGTGTGTTGTCAACAGGCAATATGAGGAAGTGGAAAATCGTCTTCGGACTTGCTGTTCGGATCTCGTAATCCACACACATTCGTACCTTGCCATCCTTCTTGAGTGCAGGCACCACATTCGCAACCCATTATGGATAAAAGTAACGGCTAAGAAAGGCGTTGAGCGCTTCATAACTTGGCTTTGATTTTCTCGGACATCTCGGGGCGTATCGACGAACCTTCTATTTCAGGAGAAAACCTTCTTTTTTATCGGCAATCGGTGTACCACAATATCAACGTCAAACTGGCATGTCTTCATATGACCAGAAAAAAATCTCAATATAGTCCGTGCATGGATAATCTTCTTTAACACTTTTCTCAAGACTGCTCCTATTTTGATCTCTTTTCTTCGTCCATTACCAAATTCACAACCTCAACTCGCTCTTGTTGTATATTTCGATCTTCTTCTTTAGCGATCGACAAGTTCTCCTGGCACTTCACATCTTCCTCACCTTCGTCTTGGCTTGGTCGGATTATCGAAGTCATATTTAGCAATAACATAGCTATTATCAACGAGATTCTGAGTGATTACTGCGATTGTATCACGTGGGTGTGTGAAACACATAGCTTTTGAAGGGTGATAAAGTAAAAGAAAGAGCAACAATTAAATGTAAAAGTCCAACGATTTTATTGAATGAAAATATGCAAATGACGGAATAACCCTCACAACGAGCCATGATGCCCGGGCAAGGCACTAGGCTTTAGAGTTCATTGTTCAAAACATGAAATAGAAAAGCAAAACAAAACAAGAGCAATTACTTGTCTAAAAAGATTGGTATGATGTCTTGATCTTCCAATTCTTTGAGCCCCTTATGGAGTTGGGAAGATCCACTTGCGATGTCGAAGTCGTTGTGTGCGTCTTCCAGCATGAATTCCACTCGTGATCACGGAAGGAAGTTGGCGGCATGTGATATCATCTTCGACCCTGATAGTGAAGCCTAAACCCGTCTTGTCAAATTTGAGAGGAAGATCGGTGACCCCAAATAGTACTACCTCCTTCTTCGCTACGGCTTGAGCATCTTTCGTGAGGCCATCCTAGGCGGAGCTTGTGTAACTTCAGGAGTGACGGGAGAGTCGGCAGGCATGACTCTAGGGATTGTTTCAAAAGCTTGTGAGTCTCAAAAATTCACCCTCCACCTCGAGGTATCGGAATGATTGTAGATGGTGACCATATATTCTTCTTCACCACATCTACAACTTCCTTTCCTTTGGGTATGACCACGATGCAAGGTAGAGGTAAGATAGGTAGAGGCAAGAGTAAGGCTGAATGGTTATCCATGACAAAAATAGAATCGAAGTGAACCCGACTTTAACGAGGGAGAATGAGCTCTCCAAACCTTTGCTCGCTTAGAACCATCAAAAGCTCTCACAATTATGTCCTGGTCGGAACCAACCCTTGACATCGAGTCGATCAAGCGATCTTCGGAAGGATATTCAAAGCGAGCGGTATCCACCAAACATGATACAATGTAATGCCCTTGCATTCAACGAGAGATGTGCAAGGCTTTGTTGTGTTTCTTCAGCGAGAGTCAAATCGACATGAAGATGCAACCTAGGCCGTTGTTGGCGGCCGACTAGCAATACAAACTTCAAATGTTCGGTATTAGTGTCTTGCTGATGCGTGAGCATTCTTGAGAAACTTCACCTAGGCGATAGCATGGGCCTCGAGCACAAAGCGAGCAAATGGAGATCTTGGGCCAGATCTGTCCCATTGTTCCACCACATTGTAGTCACTCTTCTTGATAATCTTCAGAGTTTCCTCCATTTCTCGTTTGGAGGTGTCCTTAGTAACTTCTTCTAGTATTTCTGGCTGAACAGGGTGAGTCACTGCTTCTTTCCCTCTAGCTTGGGGAATGGGTTGAATAAATGGAGCGTGGTACGGAGTCGCATGATGTCTTTTGGAGGAGAGATTTACGGAAGAACACTCTTCGATTAAGGTCACCTTCGATTCGGTGATGTTGTCAATGTCAAGAATGGTAGCTTCAATTGTAAGATCTTCAACAGTCAGAGGGTCTTGCTTGACGCCATGATAGTAAACATCAGCTCCATAATTCCAAGGGATAGCTTTGTCAGAAGAATATGGGCCAGTGCGGGAGAAGTAATAATGAGAGGTGCCACTCTAGGCACAAGATCAACAGAGGAAATCCTTATAGTGTTAACATCGGCATAGTCTTACGGAACTCGTCACCCCATCCGGTTACCTTAACGTCTTCAATAGGAATCTTATAGCTCTCGGGAGTAGTGTACTTCACCATGTAATCATACTTTCCACTTGGCTGCCCCAAGGTATCCCACACAGATGGTGCAGTGTCATTCACCTCCTCGATCTTCAACTTAGACATATCTTCACATAGCTTCGCAGTGGTTTTAGGAATAGTATCTCACGGTTATCCATCATTTTGGACACGTCTTCTCAACAAAGCACAACCATCGGTAGATGGGCACCGACAATTCTCTGGGCATCACAGGTTGACAGAAACTTGGCAAATTCTTCTTACGGTCATCGGAGGAATGGTCGAGTCATCTATGTTGAAAATGTAAGTATCCTCTGTGACATTGGAACTCTTGTCATGGTTAGGCATGGCGCGTGGATCACATTACGAGTCTCAATAGGAGGATCAAATTCAATCTGCTTAGCTTGATCATATCTTGAATCTTGTTCTTGAGCCCAACAATCATCGGTGTTATGTCGGGGCTATTGGAATGGTAAGCACACTTAGCATTAGGATTGTATCTCGGAGAGGAAGTGTTGATATTTTGAGGAGGATCCCTCAAGGTTATCGACTGCTTTCAACATGTGTTGCAAGGCTTGCGACAATGGCATGTTGATCTTAAAACATCTTCGTGGCGTGTTACGGCTACGGCGTTGTCTCGGCGAGTTGTCTTTGATGTAGGGTTGGAGATCACAACTGCCTGTTGCACCCCAAATTTTACCCTAATATTTTTTCTACTCGCATTTTGTTTATAAAAAAAATAGTCATTCACTCATTGCATTCACATCATTACGTCGTATTTAAATTGACCAAAAGTCAGTTTAAATCGATATTTGCATCGTTTTATAATTGTAAAATACCCGTTTATTTTATTTCATTTATCTTTACTTCTCTGTCTGTTTATTGCATTGTTTTAAATTTTTTATATGTCGATGATATCAATATTTCGGTTTTGTAGACAGACTGTTAAAAGCAATTCGATACTGTGCAAAAATTAGCGGAGAAAATATTTCAAGTTTTCATTTTTTACTCACTGCTTTATGAATCTACGTGTCGCGTAGATCATGAAAATGTGTTCTCCCTAATTTTTCGATCTGGTTTGAAGACTGTATTTATTGTAAGTATTTTAAAATCGGGTATTCTTTATTATCATTTTATTTTAATTTTAACCATTTCAATAATTTTCTTTAATTTACAAGACTCGTAGTTTATTTTAATGTGTTCATATTATTTTCGGATAATTTATTGTCGAACTTTTATCATTTTAACAATTTTAGGTGTATAATTTTTATCTCTAAAAATCAAACAAAAAATACTATTGGGCTTTTTATTTTTAACCAGTTCCATTTTTTAGGCCCATTTTATGAAAAGGGTAATTTTGGCATTTGAAAAAATACTGTGAAAAACCTAATTTTTTAGTATATATATTATGTTACTAAGCTACTGATGAAAGGGTCAAAATTGAAAAAAAGCGGAGCTCTGAGAAACCAAAACACAAATAAAAAAATGCTGTTTATTCTTTCCTTCTAGCTCCATGTTTCTCGTTTCATCACATTCCACACGCAACACCCCTTGTTCCTCTCATCTACCTTCCATCCTCACGGTCCACACATTCCTTCGTCGTTCCTCTTCATCCTCTCATCTCTATCCCTTCACCCATACTCCCTTCAACCACCGTTTACACATCATCACCTTGAAACCCTGTAATTCTTCTCTCCATTGTTCCATCCATCCAAACTCCAATCGCCTCACACACCGCGCCCCTGTGCCCTGTCTCACTCTGTTCACACCGTCCATTCATCATCGTTCCGAAACCCCCAGTTTGTTTCCGTTTTCCTCCGTTCCAGCAAACCACCGCTGCCGTCATCCTCAACCAACACCATACCTTCATCCGTCATTTGTCCCCCAGAACTTCCATCAAATCCCGACTTCATTCTACGCCGTCTCACCGCCCAGACCCACTCTCATGGCCTTCAACCTTTCCAACAACTCTCACAGCCTCGGTGTTGATTCTAACTCATCCATAGAGCCAATTCCACTACATGTTCGGCGGCAATGATAATGAGTTCAACCACGGTTTAGTCGATATTTCGATGTTTAGTGGCTTTGATTCCCTTTTGATGCGTAAACCGAGTTTCGTTAAGTTTCAATGATGAATATCGAGTTATAATTCTAATCTGAATCGTTTGTGAATTGTTTGTCTGATACAATGGTTTGTGAATCATGATTTTGCTACGATTATCTTGTCAAAATTTTGTTTGAATCACCTTTCGTTGGTTGAGGTCAAAGATTGGTTAAGTCTGTTTTGTTGATAATCTGTCATTTTTTTGTTCTAATTGTTGAGTATGTTATTTTAATTGAAGTAAATAGGGATTATTTGTTTGTAATTGACTTGTTGATTGACTAAAATTTTGATTTAAATGATGAATCATATGTCAAATACTCTTCCATTTATGTTAAAATTAGTCGTGGTGATTGTTGATTTATTATGGATTTTGGATCTTGAACAATTATTTGTTTGAATTGAATTTGATTATGCCATGATGTTTGAATTAATTAAGAAGAGTTTGTGTTGATGTTTAAGTTGAAATTTAAGAGGTAAAGTTTGTTGTGATCTGGTGTATCTTCATAAGGTTTTGTATATGATTGAGATGGATTTGAAGCATTCTTTTAAGATTACATAGTATTGCCCGATATTTGTTTTGATTAACAAGCACTAAACTTGTTTATGTCATCTTAAACTTGAATCGAATAATAACATGACCATTGTCTTTTGTTTTCATTTGTGAATCGATAAACCATGATAATTGTTTGATAATTTGATGTTCATTCATGTTGCATCCATGTTAATTTCATTTCGATTTTTATACCTTGCCTACTAACCATGATTATTTTATTTGCAATTCTATTTCTTTACTTTTATCACACTCATACTACTAATATGTTTTATTGTGTAGACATTTGAGGATTGTTCAAAAAAAGCATTCATTTTCTTTTAATATTGACATTCTTGTTTTTTATCTAACATTTAATATTTAGTAATGTATGTATAGATATACTTATTATTTTATGTTTTATTTTTATCTTTGTAAATATAATTATACATGTTTTTTTTTATTTCTTATATTTATTATTGTAGTATACATATTATATTTATTTCTTATATTTAGTATTATATATACTATATTGTGATAGAATGACTTTTTAGTGTTTTTGTATACATGAAATGTGGATAGCAGAGTCGCCACCGACTTTTATTTTTATCAATTAAGGGAGGTAAAATGAGAAAAAGACCTTCGTTAGATTACGAGTAAGGAGAAGGTTATGAAAAGGGAAGGTATACCACTTTTCATCCGTAGTTATCTACAGTAGTTGCTCTTAGATCACTTTAAAAAATGTGCTTTACGTGTGTTTGAAAAATGTTTTGAAAAAGGCATTTTGACTTTGTAATGATTCATGTAGCAATGTATACAAAGTGTTCGGAAATGTTTCATTTTGAAAAGAGTTTGAACTTTGACAAAAAGTGTGTGGTGTGAAAAATATTTTGATAGAGCAAGCAACTAAAAGTCTTATTACCTACTCGGTTGGTGGTTTCTTATTTTTCGTTCCTTTAGAATAGCGTTATCCATACCATTAGTTGGTAGGTAACTCCATTCGTTGGATGTAGCGGGACATTCGAAGGGACATCGGATGGTCATAAAGCAACTTGTAGAAGTATCCTAGCACATTCAAAGGACTATCATCATTTTCGTGGCGACAATCGGGTCAAGATCATGTATTCGGGCGACATCGTGGGTCTTATGATCTTTGTATCGAAGGGACTATGATGATTTGTTTGAAGCAGCGGTGCTAGAATACCTCTCGTTCGAGGACATGACCATTTTGAATTAAGTGAAACGAGAGAGAATACAGGGGTGCATGTGTGAAAAGTGTGTTGATTCGGATATCTTATCTTGATAATTAGTGGGCTATGTTCAATTTAGTCTTGCCATACCGCCTAGTTACTAGCAATTTATAGGTGCGGAAATTAAAATCGGAATGTAAAGATGCGGAAAGATAAATCCTCGCTATTACATGGCTTTAGGCGGATACATAATTTAAACTTGCGGAAAATAAAAGCCTAATTTAAACTATTACATCCCATAAGCATTACATTATTGGAAAAATGAAAAGCAGTAAAAGCGTCGAAAGCGGATAACTGTGAAAAGATAAGAAATCGAAAACGAGAGAAATCGAATAAGAGAAAAATGTTAGAAAAATGCAAGTTTTTGGATGAGAAAATATGACATCTGGAAATAACATAAATATGCTAAAATAATTTTTGGGATTTTTGGATGCATTTTAATAATTTAAAACTAATTAAAATTGATTTAAATGATAAATTATGAATAAAATAAATATGCATGCAAAATTATATTTTTAATTTTATAAATTAAATAAAGGTTTTCTGAAAATAATGTAAAAAGAAAAAATATTTTGATGATTTTTAATGCATAAATAAAATTATGAAAAATTAATGATATGCAAAATATTAAATAAAATAAAAATAGAAAATAGGTTTTGTAAAAGAAAAACCAAATGGTCCTTGCATGGTTGAGCAGAACATGTGAGCATCTCTGACTGATGAGCCTTAACCAACTGAGCCAAGTGTGCAAGCATTTGGAAGCGGTTGAGTGGATTACAACAGTCGCTTTCCAGCCTGCCTCGAGCTCGCGCAATTCATCGTCTTCTTCGTTTTGAAATTTAAAAATCGGCGTTGGCCATTGCTCGATGCTATGTCACTGGCAAAATCAAAAACCCAGCACCATAATATAAATAAGTTCTAAACAAATGGTTCGATTCACGAGATCATTGAGCGTTGGTATAGGTCTCATGGTCCAATTTTTCATTTAAGAGAAACCTAAGCGGCATAGGAAACCCTAACAATGGTGATCGTGTTCTGGCCATGGAAATTCAATTAGAGTGCCCGAAGCTTGCAAACACTTCACTAATCACAAAACAAACACAAAACATGTTAATAATGCATGAATAACGAGAATACGATTTTGAAATTTTCAAGAACAAACCAAATTCGGTTTCACGATTACGGATGGTTTTGATCAAAGTAAAAGTCTGGATATTCGGAGGTATCAAGGAATGTGTTGGACACCTCAAAATTGATTGGAAGCGGCTGGAAATAGGATTGCACTTTGCTTGTTTGCCACGGTTTTTGAGTTGCAACAGGTTCTTGAGCCAAATTTTCTACCTAATAATTAGTGTGGTATGTATCATGTATATATAGTAGAAGGATTGAGTTGTTTTGGGAAAGATTTAATCAACGATCAATGCCAATCAAATTTGATTTTTGTACAAAATCAAATCTTCAAATTTGATCAATTTTCAATCCAATCTTGCCATATCCATCAAATTTGAAAATTCGGCTTTTAATGAGTTGATTGGATCTCAGGAAGAAATAAAAATCAAGTTTGCAATTAATTTTGATTTTATACTTTATTTTTAATTTAATTTGTATTTAAATGAATAAATTCCAAATTAAATAGAAAAATAAAATAAAAATTCGTGGCATTGGGCTTGGATATTCCTAATTGTATAAGGAACAAGTTTGGATGAAGAAAAAGTAAGCCCGTTTGCAAAATTTTGATTTTAGAAGCATCTCTTTGTGCACTCTTTCAAAATTGCCCAACTTGTGAATGATGTATCTTGCTCAATTTTCCACATTTTTAGTGTTCTTGGACTTTTGGAAGCTATAAGAGTCCTCTAACCAACCTTTTTGGTCTCATCTCAATTGGAGTTTCCATGCTCAATATCTTCAAAACAAAATGTTGACTTTTGTTGACTTTGAAAATGACACTGTAATGTTTTGAGCCATACCTCTCAAATGAAGCATTTTTGGACATTCTTGTGAGACATGAAGTTGTAGAAATTAATTTCCTTCAAAACAAGAGGTGGTGGAAAAATTTAGAAAGTATGAAGAAGTTATGATCGTCAAAGTTGATTGATTTTCATCTAGAAACCTAATTTAGAAAGTTTGACTTTTGAGAAAATCTTGAGTTTTCTTGATGAATCATGATCAACCCTTGATCAAATGATGAATGTAACTTCAAAATGAGGATGTTGACCAAAAATCATGAAGTTTGTTGTATGTTGACCACAGTTGACTTTTGTCAATCTGTTGATTTTCACCATCGAGCAATTGTGCGAGAAACTTGACTTGTAAGGCTTGAAACTTGACATGGAGAATCTTTGAAGCATATGAGGAGGCATGATGAACATTGGAGATGTTGGAAGTCCATCTTGACACGAGAATTGCCAAACCCTAGTTTGGGTTGATTGTCTAGGAGAGTTTGTCGATCGACTCTTGAGGAATCCTTGAGTATAGATGTATGGAATATCTTGAGAAGATGTAGGGAAAATTTTGGGGTATGACTGCCCTGTTCAATCTTCTTGTCTTTGGAAGGTTAGATTGACACTTTGTCCTTCGTGACACAGGTAGAAGATGATTGAACATAAAAATACACAAAATTTGTTGGTGGATGATGCGGGAATGGGCTTCTGATGCCATTTGGAGAAAGTGGAGACTTATTTGGGGATGAGTCATCGCTAGACTCGGGTTGTTGATAAGGAAATTGGCGAGGATGGGCTTAAGATGCCATCTCGAAAGATCAATCTTTGGGGAGTGAGCCATCGCTAGGCTCTGTAGATGTTCTTGATAGTGGAAGGAGCGGAGATGGGCTTAAGATGCCATCAGGGAGGTCGTATGGAGACTTCATGCTCACCTTTGAATGAAGTTATTGGTTTGTATTGGTTTTAACCAAATATGCGACATTCGAAAGTGGAGAAATGTTGATAAGTAGTCGGAGATGGGCTTAAGATGCCATCGAGCAAGAGTCGTCGCTAGACTTTGTAGTTCTTGTTGATAATAAGAAGGATCGGAATAAATCTTCGTGGATTACTACGAGGGAGGTAGTAGTAGCAAAATGTGGATATCTTCCACATTGTGCATGGTGTTGATCCTTGCACATTATCGGAGGATAACTAGGCGGTCTTCGAGATAGTTTTCCGTCGATTCGGGCTTAATCCTGACCGGTGTCGGAGGACAACTAGGGGTGGTCTTTGAGATAGTTTTCCGTCGATTCGGGCTTAATCTGGACCAGTGTCGGGAGGACAACTAGGGGCGGTCTTTCGGATAGTTTTCCCGTCGATTCGGGGCTTAATCCTGGACTGTTTGCGTCGGTGACTTTCACTGTTTTGGAAAAACAAGAGAAACTTTGATAGAATATTTGTTAGTCTTATGCAAAGTATGATGCATGACAATGTATATGAATGACATATGCATGAATTATGACTTTATGAAAATGTATGAATGATAGATGTTGTGGTATTTCAAAACATATCCATTTGAAGAAGATGTGGATGTTACCTTGAGGTTACTGTCTTACGCTTGGGGATTGAGTGGGTGAGAACCAGCTCTTGAAGGAGAAGAAAGATATCTGGATTCCTCAATGCACTATCGACCAAGTCTTGGGCCTAGATATTGTTGAGGAAGGTAGAGATTTGAGAAGCTCGTTGTTGGAGATCTCATATATAGACCTGCTTGGGAGAGTGCGGGAGGAAGTGGTTGGGATCTTGCATGTAGACCTGTTGGGAAAAATTAGGTGGCGCTCTCTGAGGATTTTGGTGTAGATCTCATTTGGAGGCGTTTGATGGGCTCTTGGGAGACGGGTTGGGGCCCGTTGGAATCTCTGCGGGGAATAGCGGATGTAGATTTTCTCGGTGCACTATCGACCAAGTCTCGAGTCGGATACGCTCTTTGGAGAAAAGGAATTATTATGAGATATTCTGATGATAAATACCTCATTTGAGGATGAAGTGTTGTCGCTTAGGCCGATGTAACATTGCTCGATTGAGTGGAACCCTTGGGGATTAACATACTCCATTGGGAAGGTTCGTTATGGCGATCTTTTTGTGGGGATCATGCTTTGTGGGGAAATGCATTGGTGACCTTGTCATCTCAATTCCTAGAACTGTAGTAACTACTTTTGTATGCCCATTTTTCGTATGTTTGTGATTAGATTCCTATTGTCAAATCGTATAGTCATTCAAAACAAGCGTTGGACTTATTGCAAGCGACAATAGTGAAAAATGTAAAGAGAAAGAATTTGTATTCATTTGAAATATGGTATGGCCAAGTAGTTTGTACACAAGAAAGGTAAAAAGCTATGGAAACAATCTCGTTAAGTTCCAACCATGCTAGTACTCATATATTTCAACTATCTCATCTCCTTCTTTGTTAGTAAAGCGAGTAGGTGATCTTAGCCATTTGAATCTTGAATCTTGATAGTAGTGCAGGCGGTGGTCGGAAGAGACATAGTCGTGCGCAGATCCTAACTTTTGCCTAGACCGTCCTTCGGGTTTTGATCTACGGGATACCCTTTTTGCCCAACCGCCTTTTCGGTTTCGACTTGCGGGTGTACATCTTTTGTATATATCCTTAACTTTTGCGAACCCTTTTGGTTCGTCGGGATATATATTTTTCCTAGGTCGATCGTCTAGCGGGTCTCTTTATCGTAGTATTTTTGACTATATTCGTTCACGGTGTGGGAAGTCTTCACCATCCATGGTGTTAAGTATCATAGCTCATTTGAAAACCTATCTTGACTACAAGCGGTCCCTCGTGGGTGGGAGTCCATTTGCCTATGGGGTCTTGTGGAAGAATGATGCGCGACTACTAGGTCACCAACTTGATAGACTCGGTGCTTGACCTTTTGTTAAATGCTCGATCATTAAACCCGATAGATCATCCATGGCGGATGGATGCGATCGTTTCTCATCAATCAAGTTAATCGGTCATGGAGTGCAGGGCTGATCGTCTTCGCTATCTGCGTCTGGAGGACTACGGTTGAGGGTATCGAACCTCGATGGGTAGGACCGGCTTCCATACCGTACACAAGAGAGGGGTTGCCTGTTGATGTTAATCTTGTGTCGATAACCATGAAAGCAAGGGTAACATCTCATGCCAATATTTGTAAGTCCATCATCTTACGTATAATCTTCTTAATGTTCTTGTTGGCGGCTTCCTGCGCCATTCATCTTAGGCCGATAAGGAGAAGAATTGTGATGTTTGATCTTGAGCTGCGTGCGAGTTCGGTGATCATCTTATTGTTGAGATTGGAACCGTTATCTATGATAATCCTTTGGGAGTGCCATGCAAACAAATAAGATTATGCTTGATGAAGCGAGCCACAACATTCTTGGTAGCAGGATGCAAGCGAAATTTACCCACTTGGTAAAATAATCGATTGCCACAAGGATGAAGCGATGTCCGTTGGGCTGTGGGCTTAATTTCTCCAATCATGTCAATGCCCCACATTGCAAAGGCCAAGGGCTGTTAGAACATTGAGTCTTGGAGGTACATGTACTTTGTGCATAAATCGGCATTTGTGACAAGATCGGTAGTGACAATCGACTTCCATGGTGGACCAATAGTAACTGTTCTCAAAATATTCTTAGCCATGGTGTGTCCTTTGGAGTGGGTACCAAATGGTGTAACTCTTCCATGATACGTATTCTTTTTTACGATCTACAGGTAGATAAGCACAAATCATGGTTAACGCTTATAAGATGATTCTTTGAGGAAGAATTTAAGCGAATCTCCTCATAAACTTCTCATCGTTGTGGATGCCCTACGAGATATTCACGAGTCTCAAGATACCTCTTCACGTCATAGTACCAAGGTTTCTCTTACATATCAAGCTCACAACAATATCTTTGGTTCATCAAACTTCTCATCATGATCTGGGAGCCTCGTTGTCCCATCTGACCTTGAACATAGATGACATAGTAGCCAATGCGTCTGCCAACTGATTCTCTTCTCGTGGAATATGATTGAAAGTGATCTCTTCAAAGTAGGGAATCAAAATCAGAACATGCTCTCGATAGGGAACAAGATTTGGATGCTTCATATCCTATTCGCCCTTAATCTGGCTGATCAATAAAGCTGAGTCTCCATATACTCCCAAGAACTTGATTCTTAAATCAATAGCAGCTTTGATACCCATGATGCACGCTACATATTCGGCCATGTTGTTAGTGCAACTGAAACATAATCTGGAGGTGAAAGGCGTATGTCCGCCTGTAGAGGATGTAATGATGGCGCCAATGCCGTTGCCAAGTGCGTTTGAGGCACCATCAAAAACCATGGTCCATCGGGATCCTTGTTCAGGTCCTTAAATGCGGGCACGGTTCTTCTGATCGATGACTAGTAAAACATCTTCATCCAGGAATTGATGAATAGGCGATAGTCATCTGACTTGATGAGGCAAATGATCGTATCACACTTCCTTTGATCGCTTTAAGAAGTGTCTTGGATGTCATATTCGGTCGGATCATTTCCATCTTGCTATTCTTCTGAGAGGCTGGTTTCTCAAATATGTATTTTATCGGATCCATCTTGGAAATCAACAAGGTAGTGTGAGTCAACATATCTTTGTCTTAGTCGTGACATTGAAAAGCGTTGCAAGTTTTCTCGGTGTGGTATCTTGTTTCACGATCGGTAAACTTTTGCTAAGGTAGTATATTGCATGCTCTTTCGACCGGACTCGTCATGTTGCCCCACACCCATTGAATTCTCTAACAACATCAGTACATGATAAGAGGTCTTCCTTGACGAGCAACATCGGGATGGGAGGATTACGAGGTACTCCTTGATTTTGTCAAAGCGATCGGCAATCGTCGTTCCATTCTATTACTTGATCTTTCTTAAGTAACTTGAAGATTGGCTCACAAGTAGCGATTAAATGTGCAATGAATACGGCAATAGTTGTTCGGCCCAGAAACCCACGACTTCCTTCTCGGTGCGGGGCTGGCATCTCTTGAATAGCTTTAACCTTAGCGGGGTCAACCTCAATACCTTTTCAACGACAACAAATCCTAGGAGTTTTCGGACTGACTCCAAAGGTGCACTTGTTAGGATTAAGTCTCGATCATGCTTCTTGACCTATCAAGCAGTTTACGCAAATGATCAAGATGTTCCTCTTGATGTGATCGAGCTATCATGTCGTCGGCGTAGACCTCTATCTCGTGATGAATCATGTCATGAAATAATGTCACCATAGCATCTTGATAAGTGGCGCTGCGTTCTTTAGGCGAGCGGCATAACCTTGTAAAAGTGCCCTGCTGTATAGCAGTAGTCTTTCCATGTCTTGAGAGCCATTTTGATCGATTATAGGAGGAAACCATCCATAAAGGAAAGACCTTATCTTTGGCGGTGTTGTCAACGGGACATCAATATGGGAAGTGGAAAATCGTCTTTCGGACTTGCTTTGTTCGGATCTACGTAATCCATACACATTCGTACCTTGCCATCCTTTTGAGTACGAATTTTCGTTTACAACCCATTGTGGATAAATGTGACTAAAGCTGGCGTTGAGCTTTTCATAACTTGACTTTGATTTTCTCGACATCTCGGGACGCATGCGGTGAACCTTCATTTCAGGATAAAACCCTCTTTTGTCGACAATCGATGTACCATAATATCAATGTCTAAACGGCATGTCTTGTGTGACCAAGCAAAAACCTCAATATAGTCTCGTAACATCGAACCAATCTTTCTTTAACAACATTCTCAAGACCCGCTCCTATCTTGATCTCTTTTACGTCTTCGTTAGTACCCAAATTCACTACCTCGACTTGCTCTTCATGTGGTGTATAACTCGATCTTCTTCTTTGTGATCGGCAAGTTCTCTGGCACTTCACAATCTTCCTCACTTTCGTCTTCGTCTTGGTAGATCGGATTATCGAAGTCATATTTAGCAATATATGTTATTAACGAGATTCGGGTGATTACGATGTATCACGTGGGTGTGTAAGAAACACATAGCTTTTGAAGGGGTGATAAAGTAAAGAAAGAAAACAAACAATTGAATGCAAAAGTCCAGCGAATTTATTGAATGAAAGCAGAAACGGATAATAACCCTATAAGCGAGCCATGATGCCGGGCAAGGCACTAGGCTTTGAAAGTTTATTGTTCAAACATAAAAAATCGAAAAGCAAAACAAAACAAAACAATTACTCGACTAAAGGAGATAGGTATGGCGTCTTGATCTTCCAATTCTTTGAGCCCTTTATGCAGGTTGGGAAGATCCACTTGCGATGTCGAAGTCGTTATCGTCATCTTCTATAGCATGGATTCCACTCGTGGAAAGGAAGTTGGTCGGCGTTCGCGGCGTATCAACTCGACCCTGATGGTGAAGCCTAAACCCGGTCTTGTCGGTTGAAAGGTAGATCGGGGGCTGACCCCAAATAGTACTACCTTCTTCAGCGGCTTGAGCATCCTTGGTGAAACCATCCTAGGCGGAACTTGCGTAATTTTAGGAGTGCGGAGAGTCGTGCGGGCATGATTACGGTATTGTTTCAAAAGCAGTCTCGAAGAATTCACCCTCCATCTCAAGGTATCGGAATATGTAGATGGTGACCATATACTCTTCTTCACCACATCTTGTAACAACTTTCCCTTTCCTTTGGGTATTTAAACACGGTGCAAGGTAGAGGTGTGCCCCATGTATCAAGGCGTCAAGTAGGCAAGAGTAAAATGGGACGAATATCCATGACAAAGAAAGTAGAATCAAAGTGCAAGAACCGACTTTAGAGTAGAGTGAGCTCTCCAGTACTATTAGCTTAGAACCATCAAAAGCTCTCACAATAATGTCCTTTGGGTCTCGGAACCAACCCTTGACATCAAGTCGATCAAAGCGATCTTGATAGGATATTGAGGCGAGCCGGTATCAGCAAAACATGAGGCAGTAGCGCCCTTGCATTCAGAGATGTGCAAGGCTTTGTTGTGTTTCTTTCGGAATAAATCGACATCGGAGAAGCCTAGGCGTTGTTGGCATCGAGTTAGCAATACAAAATTCAAACCGGTCGGTGGTAGTGTCTTGCGATGCGTGAGCATTCTTGAAAACTTCACCAAGGCATTAGCATGAGCCTCAAGCACAAGCGGTGCAAGCATGGAGATTTTGGATCTGTCAGCCATTCCACAACATTGTAGTCACTCTTCTTGATAATCTTAATTTCCTCCATTTCTTGTTTGGAGGTGTCTTGATAACTTCCTTTGGTACTTGGTTGAGCGGGATGAGTCCTTTGGTTATTTCCTCTAGCTTGGGAAAGGATTGAATAATTGGAATCAGTTGAGTCGCGATGTCTTTTGGAGGAGAGATATCTGGAGAGAATACTCTTCCGGTTCGAGTCACCTTACTTGATCCAGTGATGTTGTCAATGTCAAGAATAGTAGCTTCAATGGTCAGATCTTCAATAGTCAGAGGGTCTTGCTTGACGCCATGATAGTAAACATCAGCTCCATAATTCCAAGGAATAGCTTTGTCAGAGGAATACGGAACTAGCCTGGGAGAAGTAATGATGAGAGGTGCCACTCTAGGCACGGGATCGTGAGAGAAATCCTTATAGTGTTAACATCAGCATAATCTTCTGGGAAATCGTCACCCCATCCGGTCGCCTTAACATCTTCAATAGGAATCTTGTAGCTTTCAGGAATAGTGTACTTCACCATGTAATCGAACTTTCCACTTGGCTGCCCTAAGGTATCCCACACAGATGGTACAGTTTCATTTGCATCTTGATCTTGACAGCCATATCTTCACAACTTGCGCGGTGGTTTCGAAATAGTATCTCACGGTTGTCCATCATACCTTGAACACGTCTTCTCAACCAAGCACAACCATCAGTGCGAGATGGGCACCAACGACAATTCTCTGGGCATCTGGATTGACACCGCACAAATTCTTCTTATGTCATCGGAGGAATGGTCAAGTCATCTATGTTGAAAACATAAGTATCATCACCATGACATTGGAACTCTTGTCATGATTAGGCATACGGCGTTGATCACATTCGGTCTCAGCGGGAGGATCAAACTAATGCTTAGCTTCAATCATATCTTGAATCTTGTTCTTGAGCCCACAATCATCGATTACTATGTCGGGCTATTGGAATGGTAAGCACACTTAGCATTAGGATTGTATCTCGGAGAGGAAGTGTTGACATTTTGAGGAGGATCCTCAAAGTAATCACTCTGCTTTCAACATGTGTTGCAAGGCTTGCGACAATGGCATGTTGATCTTAAAGCTGTATCTTCGTGGCGCGTTACGCTCATGTCTCGGCGAGGTTGTGTTGATGTAGGATTGGAGATCCTGGCCCCCACAGTTGAGCACGGTCGGTCTTGGCTCGGCTTTTCGACCATACGGCAACTTCTTTCTTACCACCAAAGATTTTTGCGACATTTGAAGATGTCTCTACTTGAATCTTCCACTCTTGATACCGACTTGATCGCTCTTTGTCAATATCATTTCGGTGAATCCGGTGAAGAGTTTCCACTCGGATGATTGAAGAATGGGCTTGTCGGTGTTCCATGAACATATCAACCAACTCCCTATTGGACAAGGGTGGTGAACTCTTGCTGCTAGATCTCTCCATTTTGAGCATACTCCTTGAACTTCTCGTCACGACCCATAGACATGCTTTGTAGTTGCATGCGGTGGGTGTCAATTGACATTATACTCATCATGCGTAGAAAGCATCGGCCTAGTCACTCCAAATGCGGATACGGTCATTCTCTGGTGATAATACCACTCCAATTGAGTTCCGGACAAACTCTCTTGAAAATAATGCATCCACAACTTTCTGCCATCAGTGTGGGGATTGATCTTCTGGACATAGGACTTCAAATGCAGCTTAGGGCAAGACATGCCGTCATACTTAGCAAAAGTTGGAACTTTGAACTTGGGAGGAATCACAACACCAGGGACGAGACTCAAATCATCAAAATTCAGCCCGGACATCTTCAGGTTTTCCACAGCATTCAGACGGTCTTCAAGTTGTTTGTACTTGTCATCTTCATCAGAGTACTGGCCATCATCATAGATTTTTTCAGGCCCATGCGGACTACCTTCGCCATCACCCTTGTTACTTTGCTCGTCCTCCTTCTTGACACTTCCTTCAGAGAGCTCAATTCGACTAACCACTCTAGGACCACCTTTGTAGCGTCTGCCCATGTTGAGGAGACCAACAACCTTCTTCTTTCCGTTGATGAGCTTCTTCGGATCTTCTTGGCCTTGGACCAAGTGGTAACATCTCTGGCTGAGGCATTCGAGCACGAAGATCTTTGTGATTGTTCAAGAGCCATTTCTGCTAAAATAAATAGCGAGAGAATGAGAAAACCAATCTTCAATGTACCTGTGATGCAATGTTATGCTATGATATGCAATGTGTATGCGAATGCAATGCAATGTTTTCAAGGACCTTAGAGATTTAAATTTATTAAACAAGCAATGAACAAACATTTATTAGCTCTCTTTTTATTTTTTTTCTTTTTTTCTTTTTAAGTACAAAGGATAGTTCAAGACAAATAAAAGAAAATCCTAAAGCTCTAAGTCTCCCATGGGCGCTTCCTCTTGGTGCCGATGTAGGCGATGATGTTTCGCTCCTCGTGAAGTAGCTTGGTCAACTCTAGCACTTTCTTCTCACTTGTATAACACTGAGCTTCAAAGGTATCCCTCTCTTCCTTGAGCTGAATTCAGGATCTCTTCAAGTCTTCAAAATCAATAGGCATGTCGGGATGGAGAACGATGTATAAGTCGTCACCTATAGCAGTTCCATAATTCTTGGTAAAGCAGTGAATGGCATCATGAGGTTTTGAGCTCGAGCTACCCATTTGAGGTAAGGTTCCCAAGGAATGGAGTTCGGTGCCCCAAAGTCTTGGTATCGAGTCTTCTTTACCATGCCCAATGTATAAACCTTCGTCGGTAATGCGGAGATCGTGATTGTAGTCGAACACAATATCTTGGAGAAGCATATCATGTGGACCATCTCTTGAGCAAAACCAAAGCGTGAGCTAGAAGGGTTGTAAGTAATACCTCCTTATACCAAGTAGTGGTACATTAGAAATTCTCCACAGCTCAATGAATGTGAAATCCTTTTGAGAGAAAAGATTCCAACGGATGTCGGAATGAGAGAGTGACATTAACCTTTGAGACCATCTCAACCTTTGTTCGTTCTTCAAAAGCGATGGAGGAAGGTGCGAAATAAACCACCTAGAAAGTAGCGGTAACACATGAGAGTTCCTTGTCTTTTGATGAATGCAGTGTGGAGGAATGTAGGATATCTCCAGTAAAGTAGGCAGGATTGCGGGTGAAATAACTTGATGGCGTTGACATCTATGAATTGATCCGAGTTAGGAATAGAACCAAACCATAGATTAACAAGGCCACCATATCTTCGAATGCATGGAAACTCATAACTTTGAGGAATTCTCGGGCTTTCTTGATTAAGAACTTGGAAAGTAAACCCTTAACTCCACTTCTAGTTTCCCAATTGGCTTCAATGTCGGCGCTTAAGATGTAAAGGCGGATCGATGTCTTCGTACTTAGGAACCTTTTCTAGACCGTGAATGGCATTTGATCAGAATAGGCATCCCAGTAGCTTAGAGAACTCTTCAAGGTGGAACCAACTAATAATGGAATGTAAAGCAATGGTGCTTCGGATCAAGAGCTGAAATAGGACATGCATCATATCTTCTTCAAAGGAGATAACCAAATCAAGTAGATAACCATGTCTCTTGATGGTGAGCATGATCGAGAATTTAAAACCAATTCTTTGAGTTGAGAAGGTATACCCATGAAGTTGATTCGGATAGTCTTTCTAGAAGCCATAATCCTACAAAGCAGCAAAGATAAATCCTAGGTCCTTGAAATAGTTAGAAATGATATGCAATGCAAATGATGTCATGATGTCATGTTTAGCACACACAAACAATTCACACAATGAGCCTAGGTTTAAGGCTTGCATGAGGCATAGGTGACTACCCACCAAAAGTTTGAGTTGGTTCATCATCCTATAATAATGTAGGGTTCTAGGAATCTCACATCATTGATCTTTCTCGTGGCGTTTATTTCAATACGACTACCAAGTGGTCGACCAAAATATCCCAAAGTATGATCTCAATGGCGTAGCATCGGTATCAACCAACCTCGGTCTACACAAAGCCGGCCATCTCACTACCTTCTAATGGCTAAGATGGGTCAATTAAGGTTCTAAAAGTTTAGTTAGTGCTTGATGACACCACGAAGCCAAATACTATCCTCAACTTGGAAATGAAGAGTATCGGGACATCCAAGTGTCACACTAACGTAGCCATCATGTTGACCGTTTCGATATCGTCTAGCGGTCATGACGATTATTGCTACTTACCTAAAAGGATCCGGTGTAGGATCCCCACAAATATAATACCCAAGCAACCCTTAAAGATAAAGCAAGCAAGTCAAGCGAAAGCAATAAAGGTGATTTAGAAATCCGTAAGGCATTCTCTCTTTAGGGTGTGTCCCAGTGAGTCGCCGATTACGTGATACGGTGGTGACTTTTAGTGTTTTGTATCGCAAATGTGCGGATAGCAAGAGTCGCCACCGACTTTTATTTTTATCAATTAAGGGAAGGTAAAATACGAGAAAAAGACCTTCGTTAGATTACGAGTAAGGAGAAGGTTATGAAAAGGAAGGTATTAGCACCCTTTCCATCCGTAGTTATCTCTGGCTCTTAGTTGCTCTTAGATCACATTAAAATCATGCTTTACGTGTGTTTGAAAAATGTTTTGAAAAAAGGCATTTCGCTTTGACTTTGTAATGATTCATGTAGGAATGTATACAAAGTGTTCGAAAATGTTTCGTTTTGAAAAGAGTTTGAACTTTGACAAAAAAGTGTGTGGTGTGAAAAGTATTTTGATAGAGCAAGCAACTAAAAGTCTTATTACCTACTCAGAATTGGTCGTTCTCGTGTTATTTTACGTTCCTTTAGAATAGCGTTAACCATACCATTAGTTGGTAGGTAACTCCATTCGTTGGATGTAAGCGGGACGTTCGAAGGGACATCGGATGGTCATAGAAAGCAAGTTGTAGGAAGTATCCTAGCACATTCAAAGGGACTATCATCATTTTTCGTAGGCGACAATCGAGGGTCAAGATCATGTATTTGGAGGCGACATCGTGGGTCTTATGATCTTTGTATCGAAGGGACTATGATGATTTGTTTGAAGGCAACGGTGCTAGAATACCTCGTTCGAGGACATGACCATATTTGAATTAAGTAACGAGAGAATTACCTAAGGGGTGCATGTGTGAAAAGAGTGTGTTGATTCAGATATCTTATCTTGAAAATTAGTGGGCTATGTTCAATTTTAGTCTTGCCATACACGCCTAGTTACTAGCAATTTATAGGGTGCGGAAATTAAAATGCGGAATGTAAAGATGCGGAAAGATAAATCCTACGCTATTACATGGCTTTGGGGCAGATACATAATTTAAACTTGCGGAAAATAAAAGCCTAATTTAAACTATTACATCCATGAAGCAGTTACATTATTGGAAAAATGAAAGCGGTAAAAAGCGTCGAAGCGGATAACACAAAAGATAAGAAATCGGAAAATACGAGAGAAATCGAATAAGACAAAAAATGTTAGAAAAATGCAAGTTTTTGGATGAGAAAAATATGACATGCTAGAAATAACATAAATATGCTAAAATAATTTTTTGGGATTTTTTGGATGCATTTTAATAATTTAAAACTAATTAAAATTGATTTAAATGATAAATTATGAATAAAAATAAATATGCATGAAAAATTATATTTTTTAATTTTATAAATTAAATAAAGGTTTTCTGGAGATAATGTAAAAAGAAAAAAATATTTTGATGATTTTTTAATGCATAAATAAAATTATGAAAAGAATTAAAATTATATGCAAAATATTAAACAAAATAAAAGTATGAAAATATGAGTTTTGTAAAGAAAAAAACCAAATGGTCTGGCATGGTTCGAGCGGAGACATGTGAGATCTACGAATAGTGAGCATTAACCAAGCGGGCCAAGTGTGCAAGCATGTTTGGAAGCGGATTGAGTGGATTACAACAGCGTCGCTTTCCCATTGCCACGACTCGCGCATTCATCGTCTTCTTCGTTTGAAATTTTAAAAATCCAGCGTGGCATTGCTCGGCGCTATGTCTAACAAAATCAAAACCAGCATACATAATATAAATAAGTTCTAAACAAATGGTTCGATTCACGAGATCATTCGAATGCATTGGTATAGGTCTCATGGTCCAATTTTTCATTTAAGAAACCCTAAAGCGGCATGGGAAACCCTAACAATGGTGATACGTGTTCACAGCCATGGAAATTCAATTAGAGTACCGAGCTTGCAAACACTTCACTAATCACAAAACAAACACAAAACATGTTAATAATGCGTGAATAACGAATACGATTTTGAAATTTTCAAGAACAAACCAAATTCGGTTCCACGATTACGGATGGTTTTGATCAAAGTAAAGGTGCGGATCGACTCAGGAGGTATCAAGGAATGTGTTGGACACCTCAAAATTGATTGGAAACGGCTGGAAATAGGATTGCACTTTGCTTGTTTGCCACGGTTTTTGAGTTGCAACAAGGGTTCTTGAGCCAAATTTTCTACCCTAATTAGTGTATGCATCATGTATATATAGTAGAAGGATTCGAGTTGTTTTGGGAAAGATTTAATCAATGATCAATGCCAATCAAATTTGATTTTTGTACAAAATCAAATCTTCAAATTTTGATCAATTTTCAATCCAATCTTGCCATATCCATCAAATTTCGAAAATTGCTGGCTTTTAATGAGTTGATTGGATCTCAAGGAAGAAATAAAAATCAAGTTTGCAATTAATTTTGATTTTATACTTTATTTTTAAATTTAATTTGTATTTAAATGAATAAATTCCAAATTAAATAGAAAAATAAAATAAAAATTCGTGGCATTGGTCTTGGATATTCCTAATTGTATAAGGAACAAGTTTGGATGAAGAAAAAGTAAGCCCATTTGCAAAATTTTGATTTTTAGAAGCATCTCTCTTTGTGCACTCTTTCAAAATTGCCCAAGTTGTGAATGATGTATCTTGCTCAATTTTCCACATTTTTGAGTGTTCTTGGACTTTTTGGAAAGCTCTAAGAGTCCTCTAACCAACCTTTTTGGTTTCATATCAATTGGAGTTCCCATGCTCAATATATCTTCAAAACAAAATGTTGACTTTTTGTTGACATTGAAAATGACCTGTAATGTTTTGAGCCATACCTCTCAAATGAAGCATTTTTTGGACATTCTTGTGAGACATGAAACTGTAGAGAATTTAATTTCCTTCAAAACAAGAGGTGGTGGAAAAATTTCTGAGAAAGTATGAAGAAGTTATGATCGATCAAAGTTCGATTGACTTTTCATCTAGAAACCCTAATTTAGAAAGTTTGACTTTTGAGCAAATCTTGAGTTTTCTTGATGAATCATGATCAACCCTTGATCAAATGATGAATGTAACTTCAAGATGAGGATGTTGACCAAAAATCATGAAGTTTGTTGTATGTTGACCATAGTTGACTTTTGTCCAATCTGTTGATTTTCAACCATCGAGCAATTATGCGAAAACTTGACTTCTAAGGCTTGAAACTTGACATGGAGAATCTTTGAAGCATATGAGAAGGCATGATGAACATTGGAGATCTTGGAAGTCCATCTTGACCTGAGAATTGCCAAACCCTAGTTTGGGTTGATTGTCTAGGAGAGAGTTTGTCTGATCAACTCTTGAGGAATCCTTGAGTATGGATGTATGGAATATCCTGAGAAGATGGAGGGCAAATTTTGGGGTATGACAACTATATACATATTATTTTTATGCTTTATTTATTCATCGGTAAATAAATTCAAATTATATTGTAATATAGTGGTTGCATTTCTTAGAATTAGTTCATATAATCTATTCTAATTAATAAAATAAAATACACTAGTCGATATTTAAATTTTTCCGCATTTAGTTTTTGTTTGTATTTACTGTTTTTCTCTTTAATTCAATTTATCCCCATTCGAAAAATTGTATCCCAATCCCCTTGTTGCGTTGTAAATAATTTTACCGCTTTCTATTTTATTTTACCGTTTAATCCCCATTTATATTTGATGTATCCCTCTCCCAAGAACAAATCTTATAATAATTATCTAGTGGACATTTATTTTATTTAATTTAACTATCACTTACACAAAACCAAAAAATATCATTTTTAAACTAATAATTGTAAATCATTTTAAACACAGTAAGTCGACAAAGCTAAGAGCGTCGCGATAACCACATGCACACATATGCGCTTGATCTGGGCCTTCTTACGGTTAGCCTATTTCGATCAATTGTCCCAATTGGTCGTCTTAATGAACAACCCACTTTGCTAGTACACATGTAATTTAATTGTTTTATACTTAGGTTGGCCACCTTGTATGGGCTTTGTCGATTTTATTTGTTATTTACAATTATCTCGATCTTATTGTTTCTCCATTCACCAAGCATTTAAAACACTTTCAATAAAAACTCGATCCAACGTCGAGTCTTCTTCTCAAACCTCGATCCAACGTCGAGTTATTTTCAAAATCAATTTTCTACCACAAAAAAAAACATGGTGCTATGGTATTTAAGTAAATCGTTAGAGGATAGCCGGCGATTTAATTAAAATGTAAAATATTTTGGCCATTAGAGGTAACCCATGACTTAAATACTTTATTCCAAACACTAATAAAGCGAACTTTGTTTCACCTCACTCTTTTCATAATAAAGATTTTGGATGAGAGATGATCGGTTGACCTCAATCACCAATCTCGAGTATTGAATCGTTAGAGGATAGCCCAACGTTTTGGTACTTGTCATCCACAATTTAAAATCAATTCCAACACACTCAATATCTTTTGTGTGCTCGAGCACCTTACCTTTAAACCATTTTAAGATTAGACATGATTCATTTATAATCGAGTTGCTTCACTGCCCCCACAGATTGAGCGCGGTCGGTCTTGGCTCGGCTTTTCTGACCATACACAACATTAGTTTCTTTCTTACCACCAAAAGATCTCTTCGCAGCATTTGAAGATGACTCTATCTGAATCTTCCACTCTTAATACCGACTTCAATCGCTCTCTGTCAATATCAACTCGGTGAATCCGGCTGAAGAGTTTCCAATCAGATGATTGAAGAATGGGCCGGTCAGTGTTCCCATAAACATATCAACCAACTCCCTATTGGACAAGGGTGGCTGAACTCTGCCTGCTAAATCTCTCCATTTCTGAGCATACTCCTTAAACTTCTCATCACGACCCATAGACATGCTCTGTAGTTGCATGCGAGTGGGTGTCAACTCAGCATTGTACTCATATTGCTTGTAGAAAGCATCTGCTAAGTTACTCCAGGTACGGATACGGTCATTCTCTAGCTGATAATACCATTCCAATTGAGTTCCGGACAAACTCTCTTGAAAATAGTGTATCCATAACTTTCTGTCATCAGTGTGGGGGTTGATTTTCTGAACATAGGACTTCAAATGCAGCTTTGGACAAGAAATGCCATCATATTTGGCAAAAGTAGGAACTTTGAACTTGGGAGGAATCACCACACAGGGACAAGACTCAGATCATCAAAATTCAGCCCGGACATCTTCAGGTTTTCCACAGCATTCAGACGGTCTTCAAGTTGTTTGTACTTATCATCTTCATCAGAGTACTGGCTATAGTCAGAGCGATCCTCTCCCTCCATCTCGGGCTCACGCTGGTCATCTTCATTACCCTTAACACTCCCCTCATTCTTGACACTTCCTTCTGAGAGCTCTATCCGGCTAACCCTTTTAGGACCACCTTTGTAGCGTCTGCCCATGTTGAGAAGACCGACGACCTTTTTCTTTCTGTTGATGAGCTTCTTCAGATCTTCTTGGCCTTGGACCAAGCTAGTGAACATCTGCTGGAACTGAGCATTCTGAGCCTGGAGATCTTTGACAGACTGTTCAAGAGCCATTTCTGCTAAAATAAATAGCGAGCAAATGAGAAAATCGATCTTCAATGTACCTGTTATGAGATGTTATGCTATGATATGCAATGTTTATGTGAATGCAATGCAATGTTTTCAAGGACCTTAGAGATTTAAATTTGTTAAACAAGCAATGAACAAACATTTATTAGTTCTCTTTTTATTCTTTTTCTTTTTAAGTACAAAAGATAGTTCAGAACAAATAAAAGAAAACATAAAAATCCTAAAGCTCTAAGTCTTCCATGGGCGCTTCCTCTTGGTGCCGAGGTAGGCGTTGATGTTTCGCTCCTCGTGAAGTAGCTTGGTCAACTCTAGCACTTTCTTCTCACTTGCATAGCATTGAGCTTCAAAGGTATCCCTCTCTTCTTTAAGCTGAATCTAGGATCTCTTCAAGTCTTCAAGATCAGTAGGCATGTCTGGATGGAGAACAGTATAGGACTCGTCACCTATAGCAACAGGTTCCATAATTACTGGTAGAACAGGCGCGAATGGCATCATGAGGTTTTGAGCTCGAGCTCGCACCCATTTGAGGTAAGGTTCCCAAGGAATGGAGTTCTGGTGCCCCAAAGTCTTCGTATTAGTCTTCTTTACCATGCCCCAAGCGTGTATGAACCTTCGCCGGTAATTCTGGAGATCGTGATTTTAATCGAACACAATATTTTGGAGAAGCATATCATGCGGACCATCTCTTCGAGCAAAACCAAACTGACGTAGAGCTAGAGAAGGGTTGTAAGTAATACCTCCCCTTATACCAAGTAGTGGTACATTAGGGAATTCTCCACAACGCTCAATGAATGTGAAGTCCTTTTGAGAGAAAAGACACCAACGAATATCTGAATGAGAGAGTGACATTAGTCTTTGAGACCACTTCATCCTTTGTTCATTCTTCAAAACTGATGGAGGAAGGTGCGAAATAAACCACCTGGAAAGTAACGGGATACAACACATGAGAGTTCCTTGTCTTTTAGTAGTACGAGTGTGGAGAGAAAACGTAGGATGTCTCCAAGTAAAGTAGGCACAGGATTGCGGGTAAGAAACAACTTGATGGCGTTGACATCTATGAATTGATCCGAGTTAGGGAATAGAACCAAACCATAGATTAGTAAGGCCACGATGTCTTCAAATGCATGGAAACTCATAACTTTGAGGAATTCTCGGGCTTTCTTTATCAGGAACTTGGCAAGTAAACCCTTAACTCCGCTTCTGGTTTCCCAATTGGCTTCAATGTCTGAGCGCTTAAGATGTAAGGCCGATGCAATGTTTTCGTACTTAGGGACCTTTTCTAAACCGGTGAATGGCATTTGGTCAAGAATAGGTATCCCAGTAACAGAGAACTCTTCAAGGTAGGAACCAAGCGATAATCGGAATGTAAAGCAATGGTGTTTGGATCAAAGAAGCTGGATTAGGACATGCATCATATCTTCTTCAAAGCGGAGATAACCAAATCAAGTAGATAACCATGTCTTTTGATGAGCCGAGCATGATCGGAATTTAAAACCAATTCTTTGGTGAGAAGGTATACCCAGAAGTTGATTCGGATAGTCTTTCTAGAGCCATAATTCCTACAAAGCAGAGCAAAGATAAATCCTAGGTCCTTGAAATAGTTAGAAATGATATGCAATGCAATGATGTCATGATGTCATGTTTAGCACACCTGAACAATTCACACAATGAGCCTAGGTTTAAGGCTTGCAAGAGGCATAGGTGATTACCCACCAAAAGTTTGAGTTGGTTCATCTGTCCTATAATAATGCGGGTTCTAGGAATCTCACATCATTGATCTTTCGTGGCGTTTATTTCAATCGAATGCCAAGTGGTCGAAAATATCTCAAAAGTCAGATCTTAATGGCGTAGCATCGAGAATCGACCAACCTTATGCGCACCAAAGCCCATCTCACTACCTTCTAATGGCCAAGATGGGTCAATTAAGGTTCTAAAAGTTTAGTTAGTGCTTGATGACACCACGAAGCCAAATACTATCCTCTACTTGGGAATGAAGAGTATCGGGACATCAAAGTGTCACTAACGTAGCCATCATGTTAACCGTTTCGATATCGTCTAGCAGTCGCGATGATTTATTGCTACTTACCTAAAAGGAAACCGGATCGGTGTAGGATCCCCACAAATATAATACTCAAGCAACCCTTAAAGATAAAGCAAGCAAGTCAAGCAAAAATAAAGGTGATCTAGAAATCCCTAAGGCATTTTCTCTTTAGGGTGTCTCCCAGTAGTCGCCGATTACGTAACACGGTGAAGCCGACTTTGTAGGTTTTGTATCGCAAATGTGCGGATAGCAAGTCGCCACCGACTTTTCTTTTATCCAATTAAGGGAAGGTAAAAAGTACAGAAAATGACCTTCGTTAGATTCTGAGTAAGGGAGAAGGTTATGAAAAGGGAAGGTATTAGCACCCCTTTTCATCCGTATTTATCTACGGGCTCTTAGTTTCTCTTAGATCACTTTAAAAATTGTGCTTTCTGTGTGTTTGACAAAAATGTTTTGAAAAGACATTTCACTTTGACTTTGTAATGATTCATGTAGGAATGTATACAAAGTGTTTGGAAATGTTTTGTTATTGAAAAGAGTTTGAACTTTGACAAAAGTGTGAGGTGTGAAAAGTATTTTGATTTGAGCAAGCAACTAAAAGTCTTATTACCTACTCAGAATGGTCGTTTTCGTGCATTATTTTACGTTCCTTTAGAATAGCGCTATCCATACCATTAGTTGGTAGGTAACTCTATTTGTTGGATGTAAGCGGGACATTCGAAGGGACATCGTATGGTCATAGAAAGCAACTTGTAGGAAGTATCCTAGCACATTCGAAGGGACTATCATCATTTTTCGTAGGCGACAATCGAGGGTCAAGATCATGTATTCAGAGGCGACATCGTGGGTCTATGATCTTTGTATCGAAGGGACTATGATGATTTATTTTTGAAGGCAACGGTGCTAGAATACCTCTACGTTCGAGGGACATGACCATTTGAATTAAATAAAGGCAGAGAGAATTACCCTAAGGGGTGTATGTGTGAAAAGTGTGTCAATTTCGGATATTTTATCTTGAAAATTTGAGTGAGCTATGTTCAATTTTAGTCTTGCCATACCGCCTAATTACTAGCGATTTATAGGGTGCGGAAAGTAAATGCGGAAGTATAAAGTGCGGAAAGATAAATCTACGCTATTACATGGCTTTGGGAGGATACATAATTTAAAATGCGGAAAGTAAAACCCTAATTAAACTATTACATCCCATAAGCAATTACATAATTGGAAAAAAGCTAAAAGAAATCGTAAAGCAGACAACTGTGAAAAGATGAAAATCGGAAATACAAGGAAATCGAACAAGAGAAAAATGTTAGCAAAATAATAATTTTAAATGAGAAAAATATTTCATCTTGAAATAACATTAATATGCTAAAATAATTTTTGGATTTTTGGAGTTAATTTAATAATTAAAAACTAATTAAAAGGAAATTAAATGATAAATTAACAATTAAATTAAATATGCATGCAAAATAATATTTTAATTTTATAAATTAAATAAACATTTTCTGAAATAATGCAAAAAAAAAATATTTTTGGTGTTTTTAATGCATGATAAAAATAATTGAAATTAAATTAAAATGCATGAAAATATTAAATAAAAAGAAAATATGAAAATAGTTGAAAAAACATGAAGTTTGTAAAAGAAAAATAGAACCGGTCCTGGTGAGACTCGAACTCATGACCCTTGAGAGCATCTTCACACTAGCGCCTTAACCACTTTGGACAAGTGACATCGGTGTTTGTAAAGTGAAAATCAATTGAATATAAGTGGTAGCGTGTCATAGTTATGTTTGAAACACGGCGTGCATGGACCCAGTTGGAACAAGAGGCGAATCGAGAAACACCATCGCGCCGCGACTTCCACGGTCTTCACCGATCAACGGCGGGCCCTAGCTCGATGTCTTCTCCGAACAACACGAAACTTGAAAAATATGCAAAATAAAAAGCTCTAAGGTACCCTACCCCCCTAAATCGAGGGCTGCGAACACGATGGTGCCATTGAGTTGCCCTAAAAACACCTGTATCAACCGGTTCGATTCAAACAGTTCAAGATGCCCTAGTTATGGTGGTTTGTGATTTAGGCGTGTATGCTTGCATGTGATGCATCATTCATGATCTATTTGATGTCCTGAATTCATCCAAACACACAAAAGCAATTAATAACGCATGAAATAAGAAAATTGAATTTGTGAAAAAATACCAAATCGGAGTTGATGTTCTTCGTGTTCTGGGCAGTTCTGGGCTTGAGCAAGGGTATGGTTCGATTCTTGGGAACCTCTGGGACACAAAGGAAGGCTTGAATTGGCTTGAAAGCAGCTGAAAATCAAAATTCGAATTTTGACAATTCTTAAGAAATTTTGGCAAAGTGTGGGTTGTTGCAAGGGCTAGGGTTTCGTGTCCTTTGTTGTGTGTAATGCTGGGTATTTATAGAGGGTTTTGGGATGGCAAAGAGAAGAAAAAAAGATTTGATCTTCAATGTGCAATAAATTCTTTTCAAATAAAATCAAATTTTGGAAAAAAATTTGATTTTCTCTTCAATGTGAGAGCTAGCACGAATTTGGTATGTTCCATGGGCTATCTTGGACTTCAAGTTTGATATAAATTCACTCCTTTTGAAAAAATATCTTATTTTCATATTTTATATAATTTAATTTTGAATTAAATGTTTTAAAATTCAAAAATAAATCAATAAAATAGAAAATTGTCATGGCCAAGCATCAATGAGTCACAAATAATATCATGATCAAGTTTGGATCATAAAATTATAAGCCCATTTGGAAAGAATTGTATTTTGACTAATATCTTCTTTTGTGCAATTGTTCAAAAATGCCCAACTTCTGAATAGTGTATCTTGCTCAATTTTCCACATTTTTGAGTGTTCTTGGACTTTTTGGAAAGCTCTAAGAGTCCTCTAACCAACATCTTTGGTTTCATCTCAATTGGAGTTTCCATGCTCAATATATCTTCAAAACAAAAAGTTGACTTTTTGTTGACTTTGAAAAGGACCTGTAATGTTTTGATCCATACCTTCCAAATGAAACATTTTTTGAACATTCGTGTGAGACATGAAGTTGTAGAGAATTGAATTTCCTTCGAAACAAGAGGTGGTTGAAAAATTTCTGAGAAAGTATGAAGAAGTTATGCTCAGTCAAAGTTTGGTTGACTTTTCACTGAGAAACCCTAATTTAGAAAGTTTTGACTTTTGAGCAAATCTTGAGTTTTCTTGATGAATCATGATCAACCCTTGATAAAATGATGAATGTAACTTCAAAATGAGGATGTTGACCAAAAATCATGAAGTTTGACTGTATGTTGACCATAGTTGACTTTTTGTCCAATACAATTGATTTTCAACCATCTGAGCAATTGTCTGAGGAAATTTGACTTCTGAGGCTTGAAACTTGACATGGAGAATCTTTGAAGCATATGAGGAGGAATGAGGACCATTTGGAGATGTTGGAAGTCAATCTTAATCTGAGAATCACCAAACCCTAGTTTGGGTTGATTGTCTAGGAGAGGGTTTGTCTGATCAACCCTTGAGGAATCCTTGAGTATGGATGTATGAAATATCTTGAGAAGATGGAGGGAAAATTTTGGGGTATGAAAATTACCATAAACTATCACAAGGATGATAATTGGTAATATCATTTTCACTTACCTTAAACATTGTCACAAGGCTGACAGAAGGTAATTTCCTCAAAACAGATCTTTACATGCATTGTGAATCTATTTTCCCAGTGAAACAAATTGCTTGTTTCTCAACCAACAGGATTCTCCTTTCTTAGACAGATTGAGTTATCCTCACAAATCTTTCCCCCAGTATATCAATCTTTGATACCTCCTGGGTGAACTTTCTGCAATCATTTTGCATCATTCGCATTTTTGGTATCTTAGGTCCAAAATTTGCGTATTTTGATATTTAAGTCTCTTCACACCTATCGAGACGAAGATATTCATCTTCATATCTCAGGTTAAAGAAACTTAAATAGGGGCATCTGTCATACCCCAATTTTTGACCTAATATACCACCTTACATTTGCATCATTGCATCACTAACAGTTCAGAACAGAATTAATCGGGTGTGGCTTCTACAGGTCAAAATCAGGGTTTCACAAAATTTTCATCTGATTCAAGAGGTAATCAATTAGGGTTTGAGTTGTCACTCACGTAAATTGATATATCTTAATCAACCATCAACAATTGATCTTCAGATATCCAACTTTTCCTCATGATCTATCAAGGATCGACCAAATAGGGTTTTTGTCGAGGATAAGGAATTACTGATTTTCTGATCAATGAATGACTTTTTTGCTTGGAGATTGATCTTTATATCTTCAATGCAACATGTTGACCTAATTTCTTGATTCAAAACATCACAGAAGTTCACATTTTCATCGATCCATTTACGGATCATCGATGAAAATTCATCTGCCTTGAAAAGTCAAACTTTGACTTTTGGTCAACTTTTCAAGACAAAACTTTTCAATCATCAAAATACTTCAAATGATCCATCATGATCATAAAAAATCAAGAAATTTGGAAAAGTCAACAAAAAGTCAAAATTTTCAACACTTAGAAAAATTTTCAATTGTTAAAAGTTCATGTTTTTTCCTACTTTCATGGCATTTTTTCACATAGTTCCATTTGGAATTAGAAAAAACTCAAAACATGAAAGTTGTAGCCCTTGTTACAAGCTTTCCAAAATGTCCAAAAACTTGCAAATCCATTGTGTCTAGCTATACTTTTGATTTTGAAACATAGAGCTCCAAAACCATGGATTTCAAGTTCATGCTTCAAAAATTACAAGTCATTTTTTGAGTTTTCTCCTTCTAGAAGCCTTGCCACCTAGCCAAGATGGATAGAGCTGATAAAAATTAGATGGAAAGTAATTATGATGGAGATAAGATCAAGTTGAGTTTTAACCATGGTTAAAAGGAAGGTTCCTTTTGCATTTATGGCAAAAAAGACTTTCTTGCCCTCTAAGGCAAGTTGTACAAATCCAAGCCAATCTTCTTCACTTACCATTCTGATTTCTTGACCTATAAATAGAGGTCATGTTTGCAAATTGAAACCACACCAAAGCTATGCAAGAACAAGCTTTCTCTCTTCTTTCTTGAATTTCAAGCTTTATGGTTCAAAAGTGAGAATTCTTGCATTTTTCAAAACTTGTGAAACACTATGAGAAACTTGGTGTCTAACATGTCTTAAACATCAAATACAACTGGTTTGAAGCTTAAAATCAACTTAAAAACAATTGGAATCAGAATTTTTTTTTCAAACTTTCAAACTTGTAAAAAACTGCCTTAAACTTCAAACTATTAATTTGCTCGAGCAAGTTGTGATTTTATCATTCAAACACCATCTATACATCTCACATGAGTGATACAAATCATCTTCCTTGAACTGTAACACTTCCAAACACGAATTCAAAGTTTACATCAAGCATATGAAGTTGGACTTGGTCAGAATGATCCAGGCTATTTTAGAGCAAGCATAGCACTTCCACACGTTCCATGAGGTCCACTGGTGCTATAGCAATCATCAAAACAACTTTGTAACACCTCCTTCGAAGAATAAAAGTCCAGCTTCAAGAGGTAAGAACACGAACTTTGAACTTCATATTTTCGCATTCCGGTTCAAAAGGGCTTGGCCGTTTTGTTTCTGCACCTTCACTGATCATTAACCCTCAATCAATTGCCTGTTTCCATGATCATACACGATTTCAATTTGATTTTTAGGAATTAGGGTTCTTCGTGTTTTCTGGAAAATTAATCATGTTTAACTAAATTAATGAAATTAACCACCACCATCATGTTCCTGGTTCAATTTCGATCAAGTTTGATGTTTACATCATCTATTTTATTGAGAAACAAAGAATCCATGGCTGAATGAAGGATCGAGGAAGAAGAAGAGCAGTGCGCGCGTTTTTTCGAAATTCAAATATTAAGTTTATAATATAATTAATTGGAATGGCATAAATGAACGGATGTATTGCCGCCCCAACGGTTGCCATCTCACCTTTAAGTCATTTGCATTGCCTTGCCCAATGGTCCCGGGTTCGAGTAGCCTTGGGACCATTTTTGCCAAACTTTTTTCGTTTCTCTTCACATTTTTTTTTCAAACTTTAACACTTTCAAAACCCAATCAAAACTCCTCATTTTGAGGTGATTTTTTGCACACGTGTCATTTAACATACCTATTTTAGGAATATGTCAAAAAAATTCAAAATTTTTCTCTTTTGATTACATTTTTATCGAGCCGAAAACGAGACGTTTTAAAGTACTTTTCAAAGCACTTTCAAAGACATTCTTTCAAACTTTTGAAGCTCGAATCTTTTCCAAACTTCTTGTAAGTATATTTCATCTTTCAAAAACAATTTCAAGATCTTTTCAAAACTTTTCAACAAACTTACACTCTTTTTTCCATGATCGACCCGATTTGAAGATAAAACCGAATTTGTTTTTTCCTCGAATTTCTTAAACCGATCATGGGCCTCCCTCACGGTGTAAGTCCCAAATTCTTTTATGTACATAGCTATTTCCTTGTACATATCAAATTCTTTTATATACATAGCTATTTCCTTGTACATATCAAATTCTTTTATGTACACAGCTATTTCCTTGTACATATCAAACTCTTTCATGTACATAATAATTTTCCTTGTACATAATACAGACGTCTTTTGTAAATATTCAAGTATAGACAAACTTCGTTCGTTTGTTTTCATTTCGCTTGTATATACACTAAATACCATTGGTATTAAAAGGAGCATTATTCCCGGTGAAACTGCTTTTAAACCAATGGGCCTCCCTTACGGTGTAAGTCCCAACTCTCCTATGTACATATTCATTTCCTCGTACATAAATACTCATTCGTGTACATATTCATTCCCTTGTACACAGTCAACTTGTAAATAATCAAGTTACGCTCGTTTTAAACGCACGTTTTACACACTTGTTTATATTTCCTTCATAAACTCTTGTAAATAAACATTACACATTATTTATATTTCCTTCATAAACTCTTGTGAATAAACTTCATACATTTGTTTATATAACTGTCTAGTTATAACATAACAACTAGTCTAACCATTAAGTTCCCCACAGAGTTAGCCTCCTCTTGGGCTTTGTACAAGGTAACTCATTTCATCTGAGTTTAGCCTCCTCTTAGGCTTCATATAAGAAAACTCATTTACTGAGTTTAGCCTCCGCTTAGGCTTCATATAAGACAACACTCCCCTGCTGAGTCAGCCTCCTCTTGGGCTTCGTTCAAAAGAACTCCTCATTGAGTTTAGCTTTCTCTTGGGCATCAAACAAGAAAGAGACCAGGAAATCTCTTGACAGCCTCCTATTGGGCTTCCAATACAAAGAATCACCCGCACTAGGATAGAACCCTGAGAGTATGATTTCCCGGTGAAATCGCTCTTCAAATCCTAAGAGGATGGTTTCCCGGTGAAACCACTCTTAAAGCCAAAGCCAGCCATACCCTATAGCTTCCTCTTGAGCTTCATACAAGGACCCTCGATGACCCTCGGAATGCCTTCTCTTGGGCTTACAATACAAGGACCCATGGGCTTCTTAAAAGCATCCCCTAATCCAATCAATTTCTCCTCGAGATTCAGACATCTATCATCTCTATGGAAGAAGTATCTCATCTATCACATCACATACAATCAAAAACTTTTCAAACTCTCTTCAAACAAAAACATCTCTTAATCGTAAGTGGTAACGCTTGTACACTCAAGCAAAACACCCAATGCTTACGATCAAAAGATTCAATCATCTTTTTCAAACATCTTTCTAAAACTCGTACGTGGTAACGCTTGTACACTCAAGCAAAACACCTATAACTTACGACGAAAGATTTCAATCAATCAACTTTCAAAATGTATGTGATGAAATAGATTAGATACATTTTTCATTAAGATGACATTTGTCTTTGTCTCTTAATAACATCCCGTTGCTTCCACTAGCATAAGTGGGAAATACGATTGCTCTGACTTTCTCAACTTCCCTTTGAGAATACGTAGGCACAAGGTCTCATCCTTGGCGAGCAAATTTCTTTCTCCCTCAAACCAAACAAACCATAGCTCCCTTTAGATCTGAGCTACAAATGCTCTGATTCCCATTAAGGCCATGGTTCTTGGCCTGGACTTACTCTATGATACCTCCAGAGCACGATGAAGTGCTTGGATCTGATTGAAATTGGCTGGAAAATAGAATATGAATTTTGCAACTTTGAGAGAAATTTGTGATTTTTAGGGTTGGCTCATGAGGCTAGGGTTACGTCCCTTGGTCTTGTGAATGTGTTATGTATTTATAGAGCAAGAGATTTGATCAAAAAGAATGAAAAAATATATTGCTTTGAATGCAAAAATATTTTCTTGTTAATTTTCATCAAATCTTTCCAAAATTGGATTTTCTCTTCCTTGTATGATCTTGCACGAATTTGGAATGTATTATGGGCTTCCTTGGTCCTCAAGATAGATAGAAATCCAACCCAACTTGTTTTATACCTTCCTTTTATATTTTATTTAATTTAAAATTGAATTAAATGCTTTAAATTCAAAAATAAATTAAAAAAATAAGAAAAGGTCGTGGCAAAGTGTAAAGAGGGTCATGGATAACATTATGATCTAGTTTGGATCATAAAATTATAAGCCCATTTGGAAAAAAATTGCATTTGTCATGTATTTCTCTTTGTGCACCTTCTCAAAAATGCTCAACTTGTGCAAGGTTTATCTTGCTCAATTTTTAACATTTTTGGGTGTTCTTCAACTTTTAAAAGCTCAAGATGTCCTCTAAACAACCTCTTTGGTTTCATCTCAATTGAAGTTTCCATGCTCAATAACACTTCTTTACAAAAAATTGACTTTTTTGACTTTGAAAAGGACCTGTAATGTTTTGATCCATAACTTCCAAATGAAGCATTTTCTGACCAAGCTTGTGAGACATGAAGTTGTAGATAATTGAATTCTCTTCAAAATGAGCTGTTGTGGGAAAATTTATGATAAAGTATGTGAAAGTTATGCACAGGTCAAAGTTACATTGACTTTTATACGAGAAAGCCTAATTTGGAAACTTTGACTTTTGATCAATTCTTGACTTTTCTTGATGAATCATGATCAACCCTTGATCAAATGATGAATATTACTTCAAAATATGGATGTTGACAAACAATTATGAAGTTTGACTGTATGTTGACCACAATTGACTTTTTGTCCAATACAACTGATTTTCAATCATCTGAACAATTGTCTGAGGAAACATGACTTGTAAGGCTTGAAACTTGACATGGAGATTCTTTGAAGCATATGATGAGGCATGATGACCACTTGAAGTGTTGTAAGTCCATCTTGATCTGAGGATGGCCAAATCCTAGTTTGGGTTGATTGCTTAGGAGAGGGTTTGTCTGGTCAACCCTTGTGAAATCTTTGAGCATGGATATGTAAAATGCCTTGAGAAGTAGGAGGGAAAATTTTGGGATATGACAGTTGCCCCTGTTCAATCTTCTTGTACTGTAATAGTTAGATTGGCATGCTTGCCTTTCGTGACCTGATAGTAGAAGATGATTGAACACTCGAGTACACCTGAAATTTGCACTCGCTGTTTGTTGATGATGTGCTGGAATGGGCTTATAGATGCCATTTGGAGAAGCTGGTTGCTTGGGAGTGAGTCATACGTTAGACTCAGGAACGTCGCTTGAGTATGAGAAACATCGGAGATGGGCTTAAGATGCCATCAAGAAACACTGATGCAGGGGAACGAGTCGTACGTTAGACTCTGTAGATATTCTTGAAGGTAGAAGGGAGCACGGAGATGGGCTTAAGATGCCATCCGGAGAGAATGATGTTGAGTCGTACGTTAGACTTCACGTTCACCTTTGAATGAAGTTCGTATTGATTTTTAACTAAACATGCAGCATTCTGAAGGTGGAGAGATGTCGACAAGTAGTCACAGATGGGCTTAAGATGCCATCCAGGGCAACTGAGTCGTACGCCAAACTCTGTAGTTGCTATTGATAATAAGAGAGAGTCAGAATACCCTTTGCCCTGGCTACTATGGGGGATAGTATTTGGCAGAATGTGGATAGCTTTCCCGTCTTGCTTCAGGTGTTGATCCAATGCCTGTTGCTAGAAGACAACCTGCGCGGTCTTTCGGATAGGGTTTCCCGTCTTGCTTCGGGTATTAATCCTGGACCTTAAATTTGGAAAATATTTGTACGGTCTTTCGGATAGGTTTTCTCGTCTTGCTTCGGGTATTAATCCTGGACCTTTCCATTTGGAAAAGATTCTTTACCTGCTGGAGAAAAGAAAACCTTGGCAGAATATAGTTAGTTTTATGCAGATTATGATGCATGCGAGCATATGACAATGTGTATGAATGATATATGCACACATTATGACTTTTATGGATAATGTATGAATGTAGATGTTGTGGTATTTCAAAATATATCCATCTTGAAGAAGATGTGAATGTTCTGCTGGAGATTTCTGATTTCGCTTGGGGATGAAATTGTTGAAAAACCCTGATTTGAAGGAGAAACGTGATGTCTTTGATTCCTCTGATGCACTATCTGACCATGTTTTGAGCCTAGACATTAATGTTGTTGAAAAGAACAATAACTAGGAGGTACTACGCTGGGGATCTTGTGTGTAGATCTTGTTGGGGAATCTCCAAATGCCGCTTGAAGGTGTAACGTGATAATGCTGAAAAGACGCAAAGTTGTCGAAGAATCCTCTGTCTGGGGAATAAAAGAGATGTAGGTTTCCTCCGATGCACTATCTGACCAAGTTTCGAGTCTGGATATTGCTGTTGTCGGGGGAATAACAATTGTTGAGAGATATTCTGCTGGGGATAAATATCTCTGCGTATGCGAGATGAACTGTTACTGCTCAGAGACTGATGTAACAGAGGGTGAAGCTGGATAAGACCACTGCTCGGGGACTAATGTGATGAAGCTTGAGGTGTTGGAACACTTATGGAGGGAAATTTACACTTCGTCGGAGAAGGTTTGATGACTCTGTGGGGGTTGTACTCTGGTGAAAGCAGCCTGTGGGGAATGCATTGGTGACTTTAGTCATCATCTCAATTCCTATGGTCTGTAGTAATTACTTTCGTATGTTCTCTTTTCGCATGTTTGTGGACAGATGCTTATTGTCAAATGCATATAATCATACAAAGCAATCATTGAACTTTATGCAAAAAACAACAATAACGAACATTGTAAAAGAAAGAATTTGTATTAATTTGGAGAGGTGGCGTATGGCCAAGCAGTTTGTATACAATGAAAGTAAAAAGCTATGCGGAAACAATCTCGTCGAGTTTCAACTATGCTAGTGCTCATATATTTCGACTATCTCATCTCTTTGCTGTCAGTAGAAAGTGAGTGAATTGATTTTTGCCATTTGAATCTTGATAGTAGTAGTCTGTAGGTAGGTGATCTGGATGAGACATAGTCGTACGCTTAAATCCCTAACTTTTTCCTAGACCGCCCTTTCGGGTTTTCAGTCTACCGGGATACCCTTTTTTGCCCAAGCCACCTTTGCAGGTTTTCGACATTCCGGGTGTACATATTTTGTATATATCCTTAACTTTTGCCCGAACCTCTTTGGTTTTCCAGGATGCCCTTATTTTTTCCTAGGCTTGTCGACCTAGCGGGTCTCGTTTATGCGTAGTATTTTTTGACTATGTCTGCGTTCACAGGGTGTGGGAAGTCTTCGCCATCCATGGTGCTAAGTATCATAGCTCCGCCGGAGTATACTGTTTTGCCTACAAATGGTCCCTCGTAGGTGGGAGTCCATTTGCCCCTGGGATCACCTTGTGGAAGGATGATGCGCTTGACTACTAGATCACCGACTTGGTAGGCTCGGTGTTTGACTTTCTTGTTGAACGCTCTGATCATTCGCGATAGATCATCCATGGCGGATGGATGCAAGTCATTTCGTCGATCAAGTTGATGCAGTCGAGCGGTCTGGATCCATTCGTCTTCGCCTAACTTCTGCGTCTGGAGGACCACGGTTGAGGTACACGGACCTCGATTGTAAGGCGCTTCCATACCGTACACAAGAGAGAAGGGGGTTGCCCCTGTAGATGTTCGTACTGTAGTGCGATAACCATGGAGAGAAAATGGCAACATCATGCCAATCCTTGTAAGTCAATGTCATCTTACGATCTTCTTGAGATTTTTGTTGGCGGCTTCCTGCGCCATTTATCTTAGGCCGATATGGAGAAGAGTTGTGATGCTTGATCTTGAGCGTATGCGAGAGTTCGGTGATCATTTTGTTGTTGAGGTTAGAATCGTTATCTGTTATAATCCTTTCAGGAGTGCCATACTTGCAGATAAGATTATGCTTGATAAATCGAGCCACGGCATTCTTGGTAACAGATGCGAATGAGGCTGCTTCTACCCGGTGGAAATAGTCAATTGCCACAAGGATGAAACAATGTCCGTTGGGCGGTGGGTTTGATTTCTCCGATCATGTCAATGCCCCATTGCGAAAGGCCAAGGCGGTCGGAACATTCAGCGTCTTCGGAGGTATGTGCACTTTGTCTGCGTATATCTGGCACTTGTGACAAGACCAAGCATAGCGGTGATAATCAGCTTCCATGGTGGACCAATAGTAACCTGTCCTCAGAATCTTCTTAGCCATTGTATGCCCACTGGAGTGGGTACCGAATGCGCCTTCGTGTAATTCTTCCATGATCCGTTCTGCAGTTTTCTGATCCACACATCAGAGTAAGCACAAGTCGTGATTGCGCTTGTATAAGATGTCGTTGTTGAGAAAGAATTTGGATGCAAATGTCCTCAAGAACTTCTTATCATTGACAGATGCCCCTGCGGGATATTCTTGAGTCTCAAGATACCTCTTCACTTCGTAGAACCAAGGTTTCTCTTCTGTATCAAGTTCACAACAGTATGCTGGTTCGTCAAACTTTTCGATGATGATTTGGGGAGCTTCGTTGTCCCATCTGACCTTGAACATAGATGACATAGTAGCTAATGCGTCTGTCAACTGATTCCCTTCTCGTGGAATGTGATCAAAAGTGATCTCTTCGAAGTAGGGGATTAGACTCAAAACATGCTCTCGATATGGAATGAGATTCGGATGCTTTGTATCCCACTCGCCCTTAATCTAACTGATCACTAAAGCTGAGTCTCCATACACTTGCAAGAATTTGATTCTTAAGTCAATAGCAGCTTTGATACCCATGATGCACGCTTCGTATTCGGCCATGTTGTTAGTGCAACTGAAACATAATCTGGCGGTGAAAGGTATGTCACTTTGTGGGAGATGTAATGATGGCGCCAATGCCATTGCCAAGTGCGTTTGAGGCTCCATCGAAGACCATGGTCCATCGGGATCCTTGTTCAGGTCCTTCGTCTGGTCCTGGTTCTTCGCAGTCAGTAACTAGTAGAACATCTTCGTCTAGAAACTCGAACTGCATACACTGATAGTCATCTATGGCTTGATGAGCCAAATGATCGGCTACTACACTTCCTTTGATCGCTTTCTGAGAAGTATATTGGATGTCGTATTCGGTCAAGATCATTTTCCATCTTGCTATTCTTCCGGAGAGAGTTGGTTTCTCAAATATGTATTTTATCGAATCCATCTTGGAGATCAACAAGGTAGTATGAGTCAACATATACTGTCTTAGTCGGTGAGCAGCCCAAGCCAAAACGCTGCAAGTTTTCTCGAGCTGTGAGTATCTTGTTTCACAGTCAGTAAACTTTTTGCTAAGGTAGTATATTGCATACTCTTTTCGACCAGACTCGTCATGTTGTCCTAACACACACCCCATTGAGTTCTCTAATACTGTCAAGTACATGATAAAAGGTCTTCCTTTGGCAGGTGGCATCAGGATAGGAGGATTCTGCAAATACTCTTTGATTTTGTCGAAAGCGATCTGGAAATCGTCATTCCATTCCACTACTTGATCTTTCTTTAGTAACTTGAAGATTGGCTCACAAGTAGCAGTTAGGTGTCCAATGAATCTGGAAATGTAGTTTAATCGTCCCAAGAAACCTCTGACTTCTTTCTCGGTGCGGGGCGCTGGCATTTCTTGGATAGCTTTAACCTTGGCGGGGTTAACTTTAATACCTTTTCCACTGACAACAAACCCTAGGAGGTTACCGGACCTGACTCCAAAGGTGCACTTGTTGGGATTAAGTTTTAGTCATGCTTTTCAATCATCAAGCAGTTTCTGCAAATGATCGAGATGCTCTTCTTCAGTCTGTGATCGAGCTATCATGTCGTCGACGTAGACCTCTATCTCGTGATGAATCATGTCATGGAATAATGCCACCATGGCACGTTGATAAGTGGCGCCAGCGTTCTTCAGCCCGAACGACATGACCTTGTAGCAGAATGTGCCCCACTATGTAACGAAAGTAGTCTTCTCCATGTCTTCAGGAGCCATTTTGATCTGATTGTAACCGGAGAAACCATCCATGAAGGAGAAAACCTTATGTTGAGTAGTGTTGTCGACTAGAACATCAATATGAGGAAGTGGAAAATCGTCTTTCGGACTCGCTCTGTTCAAATCTCTGTAATCCACACACATTCGTACTTTGCCATATTTCTTAGGTACAGGTACCACATTTGCAACCCATTGTGGATAAGAAGTGACGGCTAAGAAACCGGCGTTGAACTGCTTCATCACTTCAACTTTGATTTTCTCTGACATTTCAGGACGCATACGACGAACCTTCTGCTTCACAGGGAGAAAACCTTCTTTTGTCGGTAATCGGTGTACCACAATGTCAATGTCTAGACCTGGCATATCTTCGTATGACCAAGCAAAAACCTCGATATAGTCTCGTAGCATCTGAACCAATCTTTCTTTGATACTGTTCTCAAAACCCGCTCCTATCTTGACCTCTTTTCGGTCTTCGTCAGTACCTAGATTCACAACCTCGACTGGCTCTTCGTGTGGCTGTATAACCTGTTCTTCTTGCTGTAGCAATCTAACAAGTTCTCCTGACACTTCACAATCTTCCTCACCTTCGTCTTCGGCTTGGTATATCGAATTATCGAAGTCATATTTAGCACTAGCAAAGCTGTTATCAACGAGATTCGGAGTGAATCTGCAGTGTATCACGTGGGTGTGTGTAAGAACACATAGCTTTTTGAAGGGTGGTAAAGTAAAAGAAAGAAAACAACATTTAAGTGCAAAAGTACAATGATTTTATTAAATGAAAATATGCAAATGACATATAATAACCCTCACAAACAAACCATGATGCCCCGGGAAAGGCATTAGGCTTTAGAGTTTATTGTTCAAAGCATAAAAACAAAAAGCATAACAGAAAACAAAAGCAATTACTCCTGTCTAAAGGAGATTGGTATGACGTCTTCGGTCTTCCAATTGCTGAGTCTATTGTCGGGAGTTAGGAAGATCCACTTGCTGATGTCGAAGTCGTTGTCGGTGTCTTCTATAACATGGACCCCATTCTTGCTGATGTGGAAGGGAAGTTGGCCGGCACGTTCGTGGCGTATCATCTTCTGACCTTTGGTAGTGAAGCCTAAACATGTCTTGTCAGATTTGAAAGGAAGATCGGGGAGCTGACCCCAAATAGTACTACCTCCTTCTTCAACTGCAGCTTGAGCATCCTTCAGTGAGGCCATCCTAGGCGGAACTTGAGAAACTTCAGGAGTGACAGGAGAGTCAACAGGCATGACTCTTGGAACTGTTTCGAAAGCTTGACAGGGAGTTTCGAAGAATTCACCTTCCATCTCGAGGTATCAGAATGACTGTAGATGGCTTACCATGTATTCCTCTTCACCGCATACTGTAACAACCTTCCCCTTCACTGGGTACTTCAGCTTCTGATGCAAGGTAGAGGTAACAGCGCCTGCCCCATGTACCGAAGGGCGTCCAAGTAGGCAAGAGTAAGTTGGACGGATGTCCATGACAAAGAAAGTGGAGTCGAAGAAAGTATGAGAACCGACTTTGACTGGCAGAATGAGCTCTCCAAGTATTGTTCGTTTAGAACCATCAAAAGCTCTCACAATTATGTCACTGGGCTTCAAGACCAAACCTTCAACATCGAGTCAGTCAAATGCACTCTTCGGTAGGATATTCAGAGCAGAACCGTTATCTACCAAAACATGAGACAATGTAATGCCCTTGCATTCAACAGAGATGTGCAAGGCTTTGTTGTGCTTCCTTCCGGTAGGAGTCAAATCAGCATCAGAGAAGCCTAGACCGTTGTTGGCAGCCAGGATAGCAATACAAACTTCAAATTAATCAGTAGTAGTGTCTTGCGGTATGTGAGCATTCTTCAGAAACTTCACCAAGGCTTTAGCATGGAGATCTTGGACGGAGTTTGTCCCAACTGTTCCATAACATTGTAGTCACTCTTCTTAATAATCTTCAGAATTTCCTCCATTTATTGTTTGGAGATATCTTCAGCAACTTCCTTTGGCACTTCCGTCTGAGCAGGATGAGTTACTGGTTCTTTCCCTCGCACTTTGAGAACTGGAACTGGCTGAATAGCTGGAATGCGAGTTGGAGTTGTAGTGTCTTTTGGAGGAGAGATATCTGGAGAGAACACTCTTCCGGTTCTGGTCACCTTACTTGATCCGGTGATGTTGTCAATGTCAGGAATGGTAGCTTCAACTGTATTGTCTTCAACGGTCAAAGGGTCTTGCTTGACGCCATGATAGTAAACTTCAACTCCATAATTCCACGGTATAGCTTTGTCAGAGGAGTATGGCACTGGTCTAGGAGAAGTAATGATGAGAGGTGCCACTCTAGGCACTGGATCAGCAGAGGAGATCCTTATTGTATTGACATCAGCATAGTCTTCTGGGAATTCGTCTCCCCATCCGGTTGCCTTAACATCTTCAATAGGAATCTTGTAGCTTTCAGGAACGGTATACTTCACCATGTAATCAAACTTTCCACTTGACTGCCCCAAGGTAACCCATACTTTTGGTACGGCTTCGTTCACATCTTCGATCTTTAGATTCTTAGACATGTCTTTACACAAATTCTCCATAGGCAAAGGTCTGAGAAATAGCACTTCTCGGTTATCCATCATGCACTGAATACGTCTTCTCAACCAAGCACAACCGTCAGATGCAGATGGGCACCAACGATAATTCTCGGGGCATCCTGGATTGACATCGGCTTGCAGCAGATTCTTCTTAACAGTCATCAGAGGAATAGTCAGGTCGTTCACATTAAAAACATAAGAATTCTTGTCAATAGCATTGGAACTTTTGTCGTGGTTAGGAATTGGTGCATTGATCACATTTGGAGTCTCGACAGAAGGATCAAACTCAATTTCCTTAGCTTCAATCATGTCTTGAATCTTGTTCTTTAGAGCCCAACAATCGTCAGTGTCATGCCCTGGGCTGTTGGAGTGGTAAGCACACTTAACATTAGGATTGTATCTCAGAGAGGAAGTGTTCATGTTTCGAGGAGGATCCCTCAAGGTAATCAGCTCTGCTTTCAACATGTGTTGCAAGGCTTGCGACAATGGCATGTTGATCTTCGTAAACTGTCTTCGTGGCGCGTTCTGGTTACGCGCGTTTTTTCGCTGAGGTTGCGCTGGTGTAGGATTGGAGATCACAACTGCCCCCACAGATTGAGCACGATCAGTCTTCGCTCGGCTTTTCTGACCATACACAACATTGGCTTCTTTCTTACCACCAAAAGATCTCTTCGCAGCATTTGAAGATGACTCTAATTGAATCTTTCCGCTCTTGATTCCAGCTTCGATGCGTTCTCCTGTCAATATAAGCTCGGTGAATCCGGCTGAAGAGTTTCCAATCAGATGATTGAAGAATGGGCATGTCAGTGTTCCCATAAACATATCAACCAACTCCCTATTGGACAAGGGTGGTTGAACTCTTCCTGCTAGGTCTCTCCATTTCTGAGCATATTCTTTGAACTTCTCATCACGACCCATAGACATGCTCTGTAGTTGCATGCGAGTGGGTGCCAATTCAGCATTGTACTAGTACTGCTTGTAGAAAGCATCTGCTAAGTCGTTCCAGGTATGGATGTGGGTATTCTCTAACTGATAATACCACTCCAACTGAGCTCCAGATAAACTCTCTTGAAAGAAATGGATCCACAGCTTCTTGTCATCAGTGTGAGGATGGATCTTCTGAACATACGACTTCAAATGCAGCTTCGGACAAGAAATGCCATCATACTTGGCAAAAGTAGTAGGAACCTTGAACTTTCGGGGAATCACCACACCAGGAACTAGGCTCAGATCATCAAAATTTATCCCGGACATCTTCAGATTTTCCACAGCATTCAGATGGTCCTCAAGTTGTTTGTATTTGTCATCCTTATAAGAATACTGCTCGTTCTCATAGTCTTCTTCTTTGTTCTCAGGCTCACACTGATCTTCTTCGTTGTTCTTGATACTTTCATTAGTTTCAATGCTCTTGTCTGAGAGTTCTATACGGCTGACCACTCTAGGTCCACGCTTGTGACGTCTGCCCATGTTGAGGACACCGATGACCTTCTTCTTTCTGGCGATGAGCTTCTTCAAATCTTCCTGGCCTTGGACCAAGCTGGTAACCACTTCCTGGAACTGAGCATTCTGAGCCTGAAGGTCTTTGATAGTCTGTTCAAGAACCATTTCTGCTAAAAAAATAGCGAGAAAATGAGAAAATCGATCTTTAGTGTACCTGTTATGAAATGTTATGCCATTATATGTTTATGCAATGCAATGCAATGTTTTCAAGGACCTTAGGAATTTAAATTTGTTAAAAAAGTGTCATACCGTAAAATTTGCCCTCTTACTTCTCAAGACATTCCATACATCCATACTCAAGGATTCCTCAAGGGTTGATCAGACAAACCCTCTCCTAGACAATCAACCCAAACTAGGGTTTGGCAATTCTCAGATCAAGATGAACTTTCCACATCTCCAATGTTCATCATGCCTCCTCATATGCTTCAAAGACTCTCCATGTCAAGTTTCAAGCCTCACAAGTCAAATTTCCTCAGACAATTGCTCAGATGGTTGAAAATCAGTTGTATTGGACAAAAAGTCAACTGTGGTCAACATACAGTCAAACTTCATGATTTTTGGTCAACATCCTCATTTTGAAGTTACATTCATCATTTGATCAAGGGTTGATCATGATTCATCAAGAAAACTCAAGATTTGATCAAAAGTCAAACATTCCAAATTAGGGTTTTCTAGTAAAAAGTCAACCAAACTTTGACTGAGCATAACTTCTTCATACTTTCTCAGAAATTTTTCCACCACCTCTTGTTTTGAAGGAAATTCTATTCTCTACAACTTCATGTCTCACAAGAATGTTCAAAAAATGCTTCATTTGGAAGGTATGGATCAAAACATTACAGGTCCTTTTCAAAGTCATCAAAAAGTCAACTTTTTGTTTTGAGGATATATTGAGCATGGAAACTCCAATTGAGATGAAACCAAAGAGGTTGGTTAGAGGACTCTTAGAGCTTTCCAAAGAGTCCAAGAACACCCAAAAATGTGGAAAATTGAGCAAAATACACCTTGAGAAAGTTGGGCAATTTTGAAGAAATGCATAAAGAGAGATACTTGTAAAAATCAAAAAAATTGCAAATGGGCCTAGTTTTTCTTCATTCAAACTTGTTCCTTATACAATTTGGAACATCAAGCCCAATGCCACAATTTTAACTTTATTTTTCTATTTAATTTGGATTTTATTCATTTAAGTACAAATTAAATTAAAAAATAAGGTATAAAATCAAAATTAATTGCAAATTGATTTTTTCTCTCATTCTTGGGATCCAAGTAACCCATAAAGGCTAGAAAATTTCGAAATTATCATAGATTTGGCAAGAATTTGATTGAAATTGATCAAAAAAGATAAGATTTGATTTTGTACAAAATCAAATGATCTTTGCATTGATTAACCATTATTTGTTCCTCAAATCAGCTCAATTTCCATCCATTATAAATATACAATGCATATCACCCAAGAAAGGACAGAAAAATTTCCTCAAGAACCCTAACCTAAAAGTCAAAAAACCGTGCTCTTGAAGTAACTTGCAGCCACAGTTCTAGCTGGTTTCAATCGATTTTGAACATTCCATTACATTCCTTGGTGTCTCCTGAAGCAGTCCAGACCTTTACATCATCCAAAAGCATCAAGAATCACGAAATCTGAATTTGGTTTGTTCATATATTTTTCAAAATCGAATTCTGTTTATCATACACTTTTAACATGTTTTGATGTTTGATTTGTGTTTAGTTTAAGGTTTGCAAGCTATCTGGACAATCGAATTGCATTTTCATGGCTTGAATCGAAATATGCCATTGTTAGGGTTTTCTGAACCGAATTAGGGCTTCCTTAAAACGGAAAAATTGGACCAAAAGACCATCACCATCGTGTTTAGAATTCAATTTGCAATCGATTCATGTGCTCACAATTCATTTATATTATGTGTATAAGATTTTAGAAATTGCAGGGGCCTTAGCGTCGAAGAAAGACCGACGCAAAATTCGCAGAATTCAAATGAGAATGATGAAGTTCTTGGCGCGTGATTCTGGGCAATCAGGGAACGACACCCATTTACAATCCATTCGCTCCGTTTTCTAAACACGTGTGCAAGTCAGCTCAGTTGGTCAAGGCGTGTGGTTGTGAAGGCAAGGTCACCAGTTCGAATCCCAGCCATGGCAAAGCATTTTTCACAAGTTTTCATATTTTTCTATTTTTCTATTTTATTTTAATATTTTTCATACCATTTAATTTATCTTTAATAATTTTTATCATGCATTTAAAAAATACCAAAAATATTTATTTTTTGCATACTCATCATAAAAATGTTTATTTAATTTTTAAAATTAAAATTATTATTTTTGCATGCATATTTTGTTTAATTTCTATTTTATCATTTAAATAGCTTTTAATTGATTTTTAATTATTAAATTAACTCCAAAAAATCCCAAAAAATTATTTTACCATATTAATGTTATTTCTAGCACATAAACTTTTTCTCATTCAAAAATTATTATTTTTACTAACATTTTCCTCTTATGCAATTTCCTCGTATTTCCCGATTTTTCATCTGTTCACAGGTTATCCCGTTTCGGACAATTTCTATCGCTTTCTTTTCATATTATGTAATTGCCTATGGGATGTAATACTTTAATTAGGACTTTTATTTTCCGCACTTTAAATTATGTATCTGCCCCAAAGCCATGTAATAGCGTAGGATTTATCTTTCCGCGCTTTATACTTCCGCAATTTACTTTCCGCACCTATAAGCGCTAGTAATTAGGCGTGTATGGCAAGACTAAAATTGAACATAGCTCACTCAAATTTTCAAGATAAAATATCTGAAATTGACACACTCTTTTCACACACACCCTTAGGGTAATTCTCTCTCGTTGCCTTCTGAATTCAAATGGTCATGTCCCTCGAGCGTAGAGGTATTCTAGCACCGTTGCCTTCAAAACAAATCATCATAGTCCCTTGATACAAAGATCATAAGACCCATGATGTCGCCTCCGAATACATGATCTTGACCCTCGATTGTTGCCTCGAAAAATGATGATAGTCCTTGAATGTAGGATACTTCCTACAAGTTGCTTTCTATGACCATCCGATGTCCCTTCGAATGTCCCGCTTACATCCAATGAATAGGGTTACCTACCAACTAATGGTATGGATAGCGCTATTCTAAAGGAAAGTAAAAAATACGAAAATGACCAATTCGGTAGGTAATAAAGACTTTTAGTTGCTTGCTCAATCAAATACTTTTCCCACCTCACACTTTTGTCAAAACTCTTTTAAAAAAAAAAAAAAACATTTTCGAACACTTTGTATACAATTCTACATGAATCATTACAAAGTCAAAGTGAAATGCCTTTTCAAAACATTTTGTCAAACACAGAAAAGCACAATTTAAAGTGATCTAAGAGCAACTAAGAGCCGTAGATAACTACGGATGAAAAGGGTGCTAATACCTTCCCTTTTCATAACCTTCTCCCTTACTCAGAATCTAACGAAGGTCTTTTTCTGTACTTTCTACCTTCCCTTAATTGGATAAAAGAAAAGTCGGTGGCGACTCTTGCTATCGCACATTTGCGATACAAAAATCTCAAAAGTCGAGTTCACGTATTACAGGCTGGCGACTCTGAGGAGACACCCTAAAGAGAATGCCTTAAGGATTTCTAAATCACCTTTATTGCTTCATTTGACTTGCTTGCTTTACTTTAAGGGTTGCTTGGGTATTATATTTGTGGGGATCCTACACGGATCCGGGTTTCCTTTTAGGTAAGTAGCAATAAATCGTCGCGACCGTTAGACGTATATCAAAACGGTCAACATGATGGCTACGTTAGTGTGACACTTTGGATGTCCTAATACTCTTCATTTCCAAGTTGAGGATAGTATTTGGCTTCTGCGTGGTGTCATCAAGCACTAACTAAACTTTTAGAACCTTAATTGACCCATCTTGGCCATTAGAAGGTCGTGAGATGGCCGACTTTGGTGCAGACTAAGGTTGGTTGATACTCGATGCTACGCTCATTGAGATCAGACTTTTGGGATATTTTCGGTCGACCACTTGGTAGTCGTATTGAAATAAACGCCTACGAGAAAGATCTAGATATGAGATTCCTAGAACCCGGTTACTATTATAGGACAGGATGAACCAACTCAAACTTTTGGTAGGGTAATCACCTATACCTCTTGCAAGCCTTAAACCTAGGCTCATTGTGTGAATTGTTTGTGTGTGCTAAACATGACATCATGACATCATCGCATTGCATATCATATCTAACCATTTCAAGGACCTAGGGATTTATCTTTGCTCTGTTTTGTAGGGATTATGGCTTCTAGAAAGACTATCCGAATCAACTTCATGGGTATACCTTCTCAGCTCAAAGAATTGGTTTTAGAAATTCTCGACCATGCTCAGTTCATCAAAAGACATGGTTATCTGCTTGACTTGGTTATCTCCGGTTTTGAAGAAGATATGATGCATGTCCTATTCCAGTTTTTCGATCCGAAACACCATTGCTTTACATTCCAGTTATCGTTAGTTCCTACCTTGGAAGAGTTCTCTAAGCTACTTGGGGTACCTATTCTTGACCAAATGCCATTCAGGTTTAGAAAAGGTTCCTAGGTGAAGACATCGCATCAGCATTACACCTAAAGCGCTCAGACATTGAAGCCAATTGGGAAACTAGAAGCGGAGTTAAGGGTTTACTTGCCAAGTTCTTAATTAAGAAAGCTCGAGAATTCCTCAAGGTTATGAGTTTCCATGCATTTGAAGACATCGTGGCCTTACTAATCTATGGTTTGGTTCTATTCCCTAACTCGGATCAATTCATAGATGTCAACACCATCAAGTTGTTCCTTACCCGTAATCCTGTGCCTACTTTACTTGGAGATGTCCTACATTCTCTCCACACTCGTACCATCAAAAGACAAGGAACTCTCATGTGTTGCATACCGTTACTTTCCAGGTGGTTTATTTCGCACCTTCCTCCATCAGTTTTGAAGAATGAACAAAGGATGAAGTGGTCTCAAAGACTAATGTCACTCTCTCATTCAGATATTCGTTGGTGTCTTTTCTCTCAAAAGGACTTCACATTCATTGAGCGTTGTGGAGAATTCCCTAATGTACCACTACTTGGTATAAGGGGAGGTATTACTTACAACCCTTCTCTAGCTCTACGTCAGTTTGGTTTTGCTCGAAGAGATGGTCCGCATGATATGCTTCTCCAAAATATTGTGTTCGATTAAAATCACGATCTCCAGAATTACCGGCGAAGGTTCATACACGCTTGGGGCATGGTAAAGAAGACTAATACGAAGACTTTGGGGCACCAGAACTCCATTCCTTGGGAACCTTACCTCAAATGGGTGCGAGCTCGAGCTCAAAACCTCATGATGCCATTCACGCCTGTTTTACTAGTAATTATGGAAGCTGTTGCTATAGGTGACGTACCATATACTGTTCTCCATCCTGACATGCCCACCGATTTTGAAGACTTGAAGAGATCCTGGATTCAACTAAAAGAAGAAAGGGATACATTCGAACCTCAGTGCTATGCAAGTGAGAAGAAGGTACTAGAGTTGACAAAGCTACTTCACGAGGAGCGAAACATCAATGCCTACCTCGGCAAAGAGGAGCGCCCATGGGAGACTTAGAGCTTTAGGATTTATATGTTTTTCTTCTATTGTTTTGAACTATCTTTTGTACTTAAAAAGAAAAGAAAAAAAGAGAACTAATAAATGTTTGTTCGTGCTTGTTTAACAAATTTAAATCTCTAAGGTCCTTGAAAACATTGCATTGCATCTGCATAAACATAGCATATCATAGCATAACATTCATCAGTAATTACATTGAAGATTGGTTTCTCATTCTCTCGCTATTTATTTTAGCGAAAGGCTCTTGAGCAGTGTCAAAGATCTTGAGCCGAGAATGCTCGGTTCAATGATGTTCACTAGCTTGGTCAAGGCCAAGAAGATGCGAAGAAGCTCATCAACAGAAAGAAGAAGGTTGGGTGTTCTCAACATGGGTAGACGCTACAAAGTGTAGTCCTAAAGTGGTCAACCGGATGAGAGCTCTCAGAAGGAAGTGTCGGGAATGAGGGTGTCAAGAATGAAGAGTGCCAAGGTGTGAAGGCAGCCAGGCATGGGCTGAAAAATATGACAATGACGGTACTCGATGAAGATGATAAGTACAAGCAACTTGAAGACCGTCTGAATGTTGTGGAAAACCTGAAGATGTCAGGACTGAATTTTGACGATCTGAGTCTTGTCCCCGGTGTGGTGATTCCTCCCAAATTCAAAGTTCCTGCTTTTGCCAAGTATGATGGCATTTCTTGTCCAAAGCTGCATTTGAAGTCCTACGTCAAGAAGATCAACCCCCACACAGATGACAGAAAGTTGTGGATGCACTATTTTCAAGAGAGTTTGTCCGAAACTCAGTTGGAGTGGTATTATCAGCTAGAGAATGACCGTATCTGTACTTGGAGTGACTTAGCAGATGCTTTTTACAGGAAGTATGAGTACAATGCCGAATTGACACCCACTCGCATGCAACTACAGAGCATGTCCATGGGTCGTGTGAGAAGTTCAAAGTATGCTCGGAAGGAGACCTAGCGGTGAGTTGACCACCCTTGTCCAATAGGAGTTGGTTGATATGTTTATAGAACAGCGAGGCATTCTTCAATCATCGATTGGAAACTCTTGATACGAGCTGATATTGAGGAGGCGTATTGAGGTGTCAAGTGGAAAGATTCAAGTGAAGTCATCACCAATCTGCGAAAGATCTTTTGGTGGTAAGAAAGAAGCTAATCTTTGTATGGTCGAGCGAGCCAAGACCGACCGCTCAATGCGTAGGGGCAGTTGTGATCTCAATCCTACATCATCACAACCTCGGCAAGACAGCGGCGTGGTCGGCATACGAAACGTTCCACGAAGATCAACATGCCATTGTTGCAAGCCTTGCAACACATGTTGAAAGCGATTACTTTGATGGATCCTCCTCGGTGTCAATACTTCCTCTCGAGATACAATCCTAATGCTAAGTGTGCTTACCACTCCAATAGCCAGGCACGACAGCAAGCTGTTGGGCCACAGAACAAATTCAAGATATGATTGAAGCTAAGCGATTGAGTTTGACCCTCACTTGAGACTCAGATGTGATCAACGCGCCTATGCTAACCATGAAAAAAGCTCCAATCTTTGTTGGGGAAGAGACTTATGTTTTCAACATAGATGACTTGACCATTCCTCGATGGTATTAAGAAGAATTTCTTGCAAGTGGTGTCAATCCGGGATGCCCGAGGGTGTCGTTGGTGCCCATACGCACTGATGGTTGTGCTTGGTTGAGAAGATGTGTTTAGTGCATGATGGATAACATGAAATACTATTCTGAAACCACACGTGGAGAGTGCGTGTGAAGACATGTCTAAGCTGAAGATCGAAGATGTGAATGGAACTTGCCAAATGTGTGGATACCTTGGGGCATCCAGTGGAAAGTTTGATTACATGGTGAAGTATCATTCACGAGAGCTACAAGATTCCTATTGAAGATGTTAAGGCGACCGGATGGGGTGACGATTTCCCAGAAGACTATACTGATGTTAACACTATAAGGATTTCCTCTGCTGATCCTGTGCCTAGGGTGGCACCTCTCATCATTACTTCTCCCAGACCAGTTCCATATTCCTCCGACAAGGCCATCCCTTGGAATTATGGAGCTGATGTTTACTATCATGGCGTCAAGCAAGACCCTCTGACCATTGAAGACCTTACAATTGAAGCTACCATTACTGACATTGACAACATCACCGGATCGAGTAAGGTGACCAGAACCGGAAGGGTATTCTCTCCAGATATCTCTCCTCCAAAAGACACTGCGACTCCAGCTCGCATTCCAACTATCCCATCAGTTCCCCAAGCTAGAGGGAAAGAGCCAGTGACTCATCCTGCTCAGACAGAAGTGCCAAAGGAAGTTGCTGAAGACGCCTCCAAACAAGAAATGGAGGAAATTCTGAAGATTATCAAGAAGAGTGACTATAATGTTGTGGAACAGTTGGGACAGACTCCGTCCAAGATCTCCATGCTTGCTCTACTCTTGTGCTCTGAGGCTCATGCTAAAGCCTTGGTGAAGTTTGAAGAATGCTCGTATGCCCATGAACACTACTCTGATCAATTTGAAGTTTGTATTGCTGCTATGGCTGCCAATATGGCTTAGGCTTCTCACGATCTTGATTTGACTCTGCGGAAGGAAACACAACAAAGCCTTGCACATCTCTGTTGAATGCAAGGGCACTACATTGTCTCATGTATTGGTGGATACCGGTTCTGCTCTGAACATTCTACCAAAGATTGCTTTTTATCGACTCGATGTTGAACGGTTGGTTCTGAAGCCCAGTGACATAATTGTGAGAGCTTTTGATGGTTCTAAGTGAGCGGTACTTGGAGCTCATTCTGCTGTTAAAATCGGTTCGTTTTGATTCCACTTTCTTTGTCATGGACATTCGTCCATTACTCTGCCTACTACTTGGGCGCCCTTGGATACATGGGGCAGAATACTTCTACCACATCGAATGAAATTACCCGGTGAAAGGGAAAGTCGTTATAGTATGTGGTGAAGAAGAATATATGTCAGTCATCTGAGTCGCTCCGATACCTCGGGTGGAGGGTGAATTCGAGACTCCACGTCAAGCTTTTGAAACAATCCCTAGAGTCATGCACTGACTCTCTTGTCCTCTGAAGCGCAAAGTTCCGCCTAGGATGGCCTCATTGAAAGATGCTCAAATTTCTTGTTGAAGGAAATAGTATTATTTGGGGTTCCCTGATCTTCCTTTCAAATTCGACAAGGCTGGTTTAGGCTTCACCATCAAAGGTCGAGAGAGATGATCGCTTGTGACGTGCGGCCAACTTCCTTTCCGCATCATCAGTGGAATCCATGCTATAGAAGGCAGCGACTTCGACCGGTAAGTGGATCTTCAACTCCGACAACGGACTCAACAATTGGAAGGCGAAGGCGTCATACCAATCTCCTTTAGAGCAGGAGTAATTGCTCTTGTTTTGTTTTGCTTTTCGTATTTTCTATGTTTTAAACAATAAACCTAAATTACCTTGCCGGGCCATCATGGCTCGTTTGTGAGGTTATTATCATCATTTGCATATTTTCATTCAATAAAATCGTTGGACTTTTCATTCAATTGTTGTTCTCTTTCTTTTACTTTCACCCTTCAAAAGCTATGTGTTTCTTACACACCACGTGATACAACTGCGAATCACTCCGAATCTAGTTGATATCAACTATGTTATTGCTAAATATGACGATAATCGATCTACCAAGCGAAGGCGAAGGTGAGGAAGATTGTGAAGTGCAGAGAACTTGTCGGGCCTTTCTGACGAGAAGAAGCGAGTATACGGCCACGAAGAGTCGATTGAGGTTGTGAATTTGGGTACTAATGAAGGCAGAAAAGAGATCAAGATAGGGCGGGTCTTAAAACGATGTTAAAGAAAGGTTGGTTGGATGCTACGAGACTATATTGAGGTTTTGCTTGGTCATACGAAGACATGCCGGTTTAGACATTGATATTGTGGTACACGATTACCGACAAAGAGGTTTTCTCCAGGAAAGCGGAAGGTTCACCATGCGTCTGAGATGTCGAGAAAATCAAAGTTGAAGTCATGAAGCAGTTCAACGCCGGTTTCTTAGTCGTTACTTCTTATCCATAATGGGTTGTAAATGTGGTACCGTGCCTAAGAAGGATGGCAAGAATACGGATGTGTGTGGATTACAGAGATCCGACAAAGCGAGTCCAAAGGCGATTTTCCGCTTCCTCATTTGATGTCTGGTTGACAACACCGCACAGCATAAGATTTTCTCCTTCATGGATGGTTTCTCGGTTACATCAGATCAAAATGGCTCCAAGAAGACATGGAAGACAACTTTTGTTACGGTGGTACTTTGCTACAAGGTTATGCCGTTCGGTTGAAGAACAGGCGCCACTTATCAACGTGCTATGGTGACATTATTTCATGACATGATTCATCACGAGATAGAGGTCTATGTCGACAATATGATAGCTCGGTCTGGCGAAGAACATCTTGATCACCCTCACGAAACTATTTGACAGATTGAAGAAGTACAGGTTGAGACTTAACCCCAGCAAGTGCACCTTTGGAGTCATATTCGGTAGATCCGGTAAACTCCTAGGGTTTGTTGTCAGTGGTAAAGGTATTGAGGTTGACCCATCCAAGGTTAAAGCTATTCAAGACATGCCGACTCGGCACAGGAAAGTGAGGGGTTTCTTGGGCCGATTGAATTACATTGCCAGATTCATTGCACATCTAACTGCTACTTGTAAGCCAATCTTCAAGCTACTGAAGAAAGATCAAGTGGCAGAATGGAACAACGATTGCCAGATCGCTTTTGACAAAATCAAGGAATACCTACAGAATCCTCCTATCCTGATGCCGCCCGCCGAAGGAAGACCTTTTATTATGTACTTGACAGTGCTAGAGAACTCAATGGGTGTGTGTTGGGGCAACATGACGAGTCTGGTCGAAAAGAGCATGCTATACTACCTTAGGCGTTTACCGGTGTGAACAAGATACTCACAATGAGAAAACTTGCAACGCTTTGGCTTGAAATTTTCGCCATTAAGGCGATATATGTTGACTCACACTACCTTATTGATTTCTAAGATGGATCCGATAAAATACATGTTTGAGAAACCAACTCTCTCCGGAAGAATAGCAAGATGGCAAATGATCTTGACCGAATCGACATCGGTATACTTCTCGAGAAGCGATCAAAGGAAGTATAGTAGCCGATCATTTGGCTCATCAAGCCGTAGATGACTATCAGTCTATGCAGTTCAATTTCGAGATGAAGATGTTTTACTAGTTACAGTTATGAAGAACGGGCCCAGAACGAAGGACACGAACAAGGATCCCGATGGACTATGGTTTTGA